>WOGO01001681.1:6185-17469 GCA_015342085.1 Leptinotarsa defecta
AACACTCCCCACACCGTGGGGAAGGTGATCATTGGGTCCGAGAATTATAGGCCCTGAGCAAGCATAGGTTGAAAATAATAATAATAATAATATCAAGAGTGAAATATATAATTTTCATTGTTCACCATTGAACTAAAATTAAATAGAAAATGATACAGTTGTTACAGAAATAAGCGATGAACATAAGGTAACGTGCTAGGTCTAATGATCGATTCTTTCACATAATCCTAAAAAAAGCTAATAACCAGTTTCTATTCAAAGGACTATCAGAGCTGTTCAATAAAATGATAATGATTTCAATGTAATGATACAGATTTATGTAGTTATGCATACTCATTTTCACATTCTATGAAGTAAAGAGAAGTAAATATTAGTAATAGCAATCATCTGCATTTACGTTTGAAAGAGGTATAATTGTTGACTTGAAACATTGACTTGAAACAATTGTTAATGAAAAATTTGATTGTTGGTTCAAGTATTCTGGTATCAAACTTAGTTCTTGAGGCTTACATCTCCTGATGATGTTTACTTGATAAACGAAAATTGCGTTGAGGGGCAGTATTTTTGTAGTGGAATAGTATTTCCAAAAGATGAGTGATTCATTCGAGGAAATATCCAATCTAACAATTTTTATGAAAATAAACTCCTGCATAACTTCCCCATTCATGGACAGTTGTTCATTCTCATGTATATTAATACTATCGCTTTGTTTCCAGATATCATGGGATCTATCATATGTCTGCACCTACCTTGGTAATAAAAGATCCAGAACTTTTGAGAAGAATCACTGTTAAAGATTTTGATCACTTCACCGATCACAGAAGTTTTATTGCATTGGAGATTGATCCACTATGGAGCAAAAATTTATTTTTTTCAAAAGGTATGTATATTGTTCCTGAAAGAAATTCTAAATAATCTAATTTGATACCATAAATGATGTTTTCATATGAACATGCCTAGAGAAGGTATTGATAGTGAAACACATTTTGTGGATTTGTGAACACTTCAGTGAAAATTCCGTTAATTACTCAACCGATTTTCAAAAATTCTGTCACCTCAGAGAGTAACATGAGCTACATTACATTGGAGAGAATATCGAAGATTTCTACGGAAATTGTAATAATATAATATGCTTCAGTGTGCCTCGGACGCCACATAACCATCTGGCTTCATGCAAAGCGAGCATCAGCATCACAGTTAAAGAACAATATCGCAACTGAATTCTAAACATGGTGTCGCGTACATATTTTCAGTACACAACTAATTATCTGATTTTGGATGATCCTAAACATTACTAAACAACTTGAAATCCAGAACAAACATTTACCATAGTCATCTTCATTTTCATTAGGTTGGAAATTTTTTACCTTACCCTTTCAACTGAGATTCGTCAGGAGGACGAATGGTTCATAACGTAAGGTATTTTGGTGGCGACATAAAGGTCAATGACCTCTATACCGCTATGCTCTATGCCTCTGGCCTTGTGTGCCCCTTCCTGACTGGGGTATTTGATGAACATACTGTTCATTTTAACAGACGTCATGGGGCGTTCCCTCAACCGAGCGACGGGACCTTCTTAATCGAGTGGGGTCGTCTATAATGTAATCTGCAGCTTTCCTAACTAATGGGTTATCATGAGTTTCCGCTGACTTTTGTTTGTTTTGCAACCTTTCCAAAATGGAGAGGTTTGAAGAGGCGGTTTGTCCCCAAGCACCTGAAGCATACATGATGACAGGGTTGAACATCGTGTTGTATAGTAAAATCTTATTTTTAAGATCGAGTTTTGAATTTCTATTGACAAGAGTTTAGCTATCCTCATCTGTACTTTGCTCTTGATATAATCAATGTGATTTACCCAGGTGAGTCGGCGGTCTACCCAAAGACCTAGGTACTTGACTCGCGTTTGCCATTCAATCTCCCTGCTTGAAATCTGGACCCTTGTGTCTGGAGAAACTTTACGTCTCCCCAAGTGTATCGCCTGAGTTTTTTCTGGATTCACTCTAATCTGAGCAGAGAGGGTGGTGCCGACGGGAGTATCTCTGGAGAATACATACCGTGACGGACGCTCAAAAAGCTCCTTGGCCCCTGATGGAGGGCCCGAGGGCTCCCGAACTGCCGCCACTGGGCTGCCCCTCAGCAGCTCTGATGGACACAGGCCCAGGCGATCAAGTAATAAACCCATGAAGGTAATTACTTCACCCCCTGGCCATCAGGCTGTCAAGCAGTTCCTTAGACTTTGCCATCTCATCGGTGACTTACTTGACGAATTTTGAATCATGACGTTAAGCCAAATTGAAGAGCTCCGCTTTCAACATGATTGATTCGAAAGTAATATCTGCCTTCCTTCAACACAATGTCGGTAGCTTCTTGACTGGTCTACTGTGGTAACTTGCACTATCCATTACTACTACGGATCTCTGCGGAAGTTTTACGAGTATGTTTTTAAACCATTCTTCGAATACAGTGGCATCCATTTCTTGATGATACTCCCCATTTTCTTTCGATTCAAACAGCATCAATACATCGTTTATCAATTCCTTACTGATTCCTATGTGAGTTCAGATAACGAGCCTTTCCAATTGAAATTTTGAAACCAGTGGACCAACCATCCATGGAGGCTTGTCTTCCACTTTTATTGTTCTGGTCTTGCCATACCTTCGAGACCGTATGACCCACATTGACCTACGTTTCATCCAAAAGAAAAATATATTCAGCTAGTGTTCTTGTAATATCTTCCTTAATCTTGTTCTCCTTTTATCGAGAAAAGAGCTGTCTTCACGAATAAGTGACAAAACTTCATTCAATAAAAGTATTTAACTTTTTTATGTGACAAAAGTGTACTGTTCTCCTAATAGAATTTATGACTTCTTCATCGATAACCAAACATTTTCTGCCAGTGCATACTTCCGGCTCAAAAGAGCTGTTGCTTTCCTTGAGTTCCTCAAGAATAATAAAAATTGTCGATCTACTGACACCAGTCATACTCGCGCATTTTTGCACTATTTCATCCTCACTTTTTATTCCAAGCGAATATTGTATTCTTGAAGAATACATTATTTTTTCATTCATATTCAATGCTGATAGTTTTGGACACTTCACAGTTCACGAACAACTAGCTTTCATGTTGTGAAGCTTTTTATCCTACGCGCTTTCGAAGTAAAGTGAAGAATATAACGACTAACCCCCTACCATGGCCTTTGAACTTTCAAAAGAAAGTAGAGTAATATTTTCTTCCTATGTAAAGAGATAAGTGGGTTCTATTGATGGGTATAGTGTGTCTGTTGACAGTATAATTCAAAATAATATATATTTATAACATAGGTGCCACCATTCCACCGCTTGAGTAACAGGATAGTATTTCCAGAATGAGTTCCTTTTTTAAACTGTTCATTTCAAAATCTTTTAATTGCAAGAAAAAATATTTCAAAATGGAACATATGAGATCTGTTTGCTCACTATCTTTCGAAACTATTTTCCGAATTATTTCTGTGTGCGCCAAACAGAAATGGAGTTCATTTCCATTCATCTTCAAAATTTCTCAAAACTTAACAAGAAATATACTGGCATTTTTTCCTGATTAGTTATTGAAGATCACCAATATCAGCATATTGTTAATGATGGGCATGTTGATCAAATCGGATGTTTTATATACGTCAAACTGAAAGAATATTTGAGCATGCATAAAAGAACACAGACACAGTTTTCAGAATGGAGAAATGACTTCGACGTATGCTACACCTCTATATAGAGGGAGATAAGTTCAATCACGAGAGTATGGTCATCATTGAAGTCAACAATAATCAATATTGAATTAAATATCGAATTCATTTGTATAACTCTCCTCTGGATAATTTGTCCCTTTCACGTTATCAAATTCAGCTCTCCTGAAATATTTTTTATCATTGTCATCATTGATTTATTGACTGGTTTTCTCTCATGCGTTTTCGTGGGAGCTACTAATATGATTTATAATTTTTTAGGTACACAATGGCGAAAAATGCGACCTATTCTCAGCCCATCGTTCACCAGTAGCAAAATGCGAAAAATGTTTGTTCTGATTTCGAAATGCACTGAGGACTTTGTCAATCATTTTCTCAAAAAAGATCAAAATTGTATAGAAATAGAAATGAAAGACGCATTTACCCGTTTTACTAACGATGTTATAGCCACCTCTGCCTTTGGTGTGGAAGTCGATTCACTTAAAGAACCAAATAATGAATTCTATTCGATGGGGAAAAAGTTAACTGATGTTAAAAATTCCGGAATATTATTCAAGTACATAGGATATCCATTGGTTCCAAAACTTATAAAGGTAAATAAAAAATGAATCAATCTGGTTCTATTCCATGATATAATGATATTCCAAATAGGAAGTTCAATTTTAGTTGGAAATTTTCCCATTCTAATGCAATGTAATGTATATTGAGTACCACGAAAACATAGAATATTATTCTTTGTAAGACAAGTGTATCGAAACTATTTCTGTATTGAATAGAATTAGCATGAATTCGTTGTTATGATTCTATAGTCTAGAAAAACACTCATTGTGAGATTTTCACTAAACAGTTTTACAAAAACACAACAGGTGTTTTGCATTAGTATAGCTCCTTCAGGCGAGTAGAGCAAAACATTCCCCACATGTTTTTTGCTATACTCGCCTGAAGAAGCTATTATATAGCAAAACAAGTATTGCGCTTTGTGAAACTGTTCAGTAAAAATCTCACAATAAAGTGTGAAATACGTCATGGATTTTCATTGAGTATCGGCCGATTCCATCACATATAATTAAATAGAACTGACCAATACTTGAAAAAAATCTATATCAAAACTCATTAATACAGTTTATTGCATGATTTTACTATAAAAGGTTTTACAAAAACCGCGACACGTGTTTCGCTATACAATAGCGGTTTACGTCAAATCTTTTATAGTGAAAATCATGCAATAAACTGTATTAATGAGTTTCCATCACATATTACATGATTCCATTCATCTATTCAACTTATTCAGTGATCCTATCAAAGAAAAAAATTATACGTGAATAAAATTCATATCATGACACGAATAGTAACCGCCGCACTGTTATGAGATTATTCATGTATTTTTCTATATAATGTTTTATAACTAGTTGAACAATGATTGAAACTCACAAAACCCATCATAAAAAATACTGACTTACTGAGAATATTTTTTCATTCTTCAATAACTTTACAGTTAGATTGCCGGGGTTGAATTATATTTTTATACCGATTGCCAATAGAAAAAGTGTGATCCTGTCGATTATAAAAAGTAACTTCGAAGAGAGTGCGTTAATTATGACATCGACTATAGTTCATTCGGTGGATCACACTTGTGAAAACAATCATATTTGTGGGAATTTCTACAGAATGGTATATATGGCTCAGAACATGTGAAACCAAAATCGTTCTTTGCTACTAACGGTTCTCATTCAGAATATCGTTGCAAAGTTCCGAAAATATATTCAAAATAACATATCAAAATTCCGTTTTACATTATTTGGTTCATCACAGAGGAGTTTGGAGCCTCCAACGAAATAGCTTCATATCTCAGTTAACTGTGTTTCCTGAATGGATTGATATTCATTTGAAAATAAAAGTACTGTGAGACTTTCATATCTCACATATCTACATGGTTATTTGACTGAACAGATGTTTGACGAATAGCCAGTGTGAAATTCAACCCAAAACCGATCCTTGAGGAATTCCTTTATAATTTTCACATCTATGTCCCAAACTGAAATTTGTTACAGTTTCTAGGGATTACATACATGAATCCAGCAGCTAACAGATTCTTCTGCGATCTGGTTGATAATACCATAGAAGTCCGGGAGAAAAACAATATAATACGACCTGATATGATTCATTTATTGATGGAAGCGAGAAAAGGGGTGAATCAGAAAGAGGAAAACTCAGTCATAGATACAGGATTTGCCACAGCTAACGAAGCTGACTTAGGTGAGTATTGGATATTCGTATCATAAAAACCGAAATCAAAAACTTAATAATATTTTTCGAAAAGTGTGGGACTTCACCTGAAATGAATAGTAAATTACGAAAATTAACTTTTCTCTCAGTGAAATGATATATAAAATAGATAAAAACTAAATTGGTTCCTTATGACATTGTCATACTCAAAATAGGTAAAACTAAATTTTTTGTTGGGCTACTAAAAAACATCAACTGAAATGAATCAGGAAGCGACATCTCACTTTTAATAAAAATAAAACAATAGAAATTATGTCAAAGCTACTTTGGTCGTGGTCTGCAGTTTTTTTTTCCGACTTTTCGTCTACTATTGGGGTAGACATGATCAGAGGCGATAATGTAACAGTCAAAGTGCTCGAGTTGTTGTTTCCATTGTTCCCAACGCACAAACTATAATGCTAGTATATGACTCCGGTTTTATATTATCATAGGTGGACGTGACTCAATTTCTCTGACCGTGTTTGTGAACAATTGAGGACAGGTAGCCAGATTTAATTATTGTTCATCGCCTTTTCTTTTATTATTATTTATTATTATTGAAAATATCCCTGTTTTTGAATTTCTGTTGCCTCTGTATATTGTATAGTAGTTTTGAATTATATAGGATATTACTGTATCTTCGAATTAGATATTAAGAGTGCCTTTTTTTGAAAGTATATTTGGTGGCATCTGATTTGTCGGTTTATCCGAAGCGCCAATTTCTTTGATGTTCCACAAGGCACCGTCCTTGGTCCTTTACTCTTCAATCTATATTTGAACGACCTATTCAAATTGAATTGAGAAGGAAATGTGATGAGCTTTGCTGATGATACCGCAGTAGTCTACAAAGCCAAAACTTGGGATGGTTTGAAAATTGTAGTAGAAGGAGACTTCAGAATTATCCTTGAATGGTTTGACGGGCAACTACTGACAGTAAATAAAGATAAAACATACTTCATTCCCTTCACTTCCTACTCCAAAAACTTGCCTAATTTTGACACCATACAAATCAAACGACCTAATGGAGTTGTGAGAATCAAAAGGGCAGACAGTTATGAATACTTTGGAATCTATCTCGATTTCAACTTGAAATGGAACGTACATGTGAATTATGTAGTGAAGAAATTGAGGAGTATTCTATACAGGATGAAACACTATTCGAGTATACCCACCATAAGTCGAATGAAAATATTATACTACGCGCTAATCGAGAGCCACCTCAATTATGGAGTCATTGTTTGGGGTGCAGCCAATAAAATATTTTCCAGGAACCTGGAAAAAATGCAGAAAATGATTCTTTTTGATGAATCGAAAATCTTGGATATTCGACAATTATATTTTGTGACCACTGTAGCCCGCCAACATAAATACAATCAAGTCTACAAGCCATCAGTCATCCATACCTAACACGGCAAAAATCGAACATGTCGCAAGTAGCAAGACCATCAAAAAACATACTACAAAGAAGGTTTTTTTACTTAGGTCCAAAACTTTATAATGAGTTACCAAAAACTTTGAAAAATATACAGAAGTTTTCAAACGAAAAACCAAGTTACGGGTTCTCCTAATACCCCGCCTCCGAATATATCAATATGCTGATGCAAAAAATATGTATAACTCATGAAAGTAAGCATCTCAGGCTCAAAGTTTACCTTTTGTAAGTTTTCCAAATTTATTTGCAACGCATTATTTTTCATACTAATTCTGTATAACTGTGAAATTTGTATGCGTGAATAAATTATTATTATTATTGTCGGAAACAGTTTGTTCATACATTAATTACACCAACTATATTCGGGATGAATTATATCTGACGATTCAATATCAGTGAATGCAATTCCTGTTCAGTTTAACAAATTTTCCGTTCAGCGGGTAAATAGGAAGAGCAACATTGAACTGAACTGTCGTGCTAAGCTCTCACGTTTATATAGGCACGAGAGAAGAGTTCGAAATTAGTTTTCGTTTGACTTTATCCCTCGACGGTTGACGAAATTGTGAATTCCACCACGCAGACTTTTTTAATTGTTTTCGGGATTATTTTTTCAAGGCTTTGTTGGTTAATTCATCTCATTCGACTGTTTGCCCTGTGGTCTGCTTTATAATGAAGGGTTTTGGAGCTATTTCGCTCTTCTATCAACCGGAGATAATTGACTTGGTTTCCTCAAATATTATTTTTCTTGATTAGAAAGTCTCATCATCTAAGGGCTGCCTGATTTCAGTGGAAATATCTCGTTACTACACTGAACATTCAGTATCAAAAGCTGATCATTATTTATGATGTAGAAATTTCACTCGTTCTCTATACATCCTGAACTGAAAGATCTGTAAGTAGAAAGAAGATGAGAGTAGGCTATATTGAGAGAAATATCGATGCGATTATTACCTCTTATCATCCAGCTCACTTTGTGAGTTAAATTCAGTGAACGCAAACGAGTCTGAAGCATTAGAAAAAGGCGTTACCGTTTTTTTCTTTAAATAGAACTGAACATCGATTGTTGTTTCTATCCAGTTAATATCAAAGAGATTGTCCAAATCAAAAAAATAGTTATGGTATAGTTCGAATCATAGTATGAAACTATGAGAATACAGAACTAGACATATTCACAATGAATTGCCAATCTTACACGTAGTGGTGAAGAGGATCCACACTAAGTGGGAAACATCTGTATACTGAATACCCACTCACACGGGACAGTATCTGAACCACGAATCCAACCACCATCAATCCACCAAAAGAGGAATCATCAAGATTCTCGTGGATCGTGCTCTCGTGCTCTGTAATACAAAAGAAGGTTTCGAGAAAAAACTATACATCAACAGAAAAGATCTTCAACGAAATGGTTACTTCAAAGTGATGTTGGAACAGACATTTGCTAGAAGACGGTGTCTCACAAGCGTGAGACACCGTCATAACCAGTGCTTGCCCCTATGTAGGAGGATTGTAGGAAAGAATAAAAAAAAAATTGATTCAAGTACAACATCACAACCTATTTCAGATCCAGAAACACCATCCATAGGCTCACGAAAACCAAGCCACCAAACGCGGACTGCGACTGCAAGAATCGCATTTACCGGATACCCTGTGAGTGCGGTGAATCCTATACCGGTGACGCTAAGAGGCTATTGAAAGTCCACAATGCAGAGTACAAAAGAAACACACGAGAAAAAAAATAATCGGGAAAAGCAGAACATGTTTGGACTCATCAACATAACATCAAATGGTCCCAAGCTGAGATCATTCACATGGAGAAACACCGGTTCAAAATTAGGTTCAAAGAAGCTGTATATATGTTGTCATTCAGTCAAACCAGTGTAGAGATACTCAACATACGGAAATCTGTTTTCAAGCGGAAAAACGTTCAACCCCGTGAAGCGGTAAGAGGAAAGAGAAAATGGCCTATGGATAGTCATCTCTCGGAGGAATTTTCCAGTAATCACCCGAAAACGATTGTGGATACTAAAAATCGAAACTTCGTGTAGTAACTTGGCTTGAAATCTTGCTTATTTTCATTGTTTCCATTTATTTTTTCTCTTAAGGATAACCCACAATAGCCATTCTTTATCCTCGAGAAATAATAGCTCTACTACGAAGCGATTTCAAGAAATACAGCATTGATCCTTATCCAATTAAATACCTCAAATACATTGTGCATTTAATATAAATTTAAATTACAGTGACATGGCTAGTATATGCCGGGGAGGGGAAATCGTGCCTATAAATAACGCTTCTAAGGCCGACTTAGCGATCTACACAATGCCCTGAACAGGGTTGACCTCAGATTCCGCGAGAGGGTTAAACAGAAGAGGCTAACGAAGCAGAACCAGAGACCATCCCCCGAGAGTCGCTATCAGACGGCTCCGGTAAATTTAAAACTTCTTAAACAGAATTCTGTCCACCAAAATGAAAGTATTCAGTTTTATCCGCAGCCTCAGTCATCCCCTGATGATATTAACTTTGTTAGCGAAACGCGCCGAGGGATAGTAGGTTCACCGTGTTAGGAATCACACGTTAAAAGTCAAGACCTCGTTACACATTTTCCAATTTTCCATTCAAATATGGATTACAGTCAGTGGAATTATATCAAAATGACATCATATGTTATGCCAATGATACTGTATCGATTTTCAAATGAAACAACTGGGATGTAACTATTAACTCAGCTGATCTAGATTTGAGGAAAATTGTATCATGGCTACATAACAACAAATTGAATATGAATATACAAAAAACAAATATATTATCGTTTCCTTTATTATTAATTTTAAACCTTCTTTTTGAAAACCTTAAAACTATAAATGGCATAAGAAAAAATTCAAAATCGACTTGAACAATTATATATAAAGAAACCCAATCCGTTTCTGAAATGAATACGGTTTCACTTTGCTATCATTCGCCTATCAATATATTTTAAGTTGGAATACAGCTTTTTCTAGCTCTCCTGCCAACAACTAGAATGAAATAGCCACCCGATTCCACTCATTGTATTCATTAATCATATCCATGTTTGTATTTGTGATGTAGATACATGTTTTATAATCCTGCTGAATAGATGGGAAAGCACAGTGCAGATATATTTCATACCTAGGTCTAACCTATACATTCAGCGAGGTGACTATGTAGTCATATATTACTTGAAATATTGATGTATAGTTCAATTGAACGATATAGTGCAACCTACATTCCAACAGCTCCCCTTCAATAATAATAAACTTTGTGTCTCATCTTTCCTTTCCTTTAATGAGCTGTCGTGAATGATATGAATCGTTGTTAAGAACTATTACACTATTCGCTTCCAACTTTGGGATCAATGTGTTTTCAAACGATTCCTCGGAAATATTAGCTTCTAAGTTCTTATGACATTGCAGTCCTCAAGTTTTTTTCACAGAATTTCAGAGAATTCTAAACCCATCTTTCACTTCCTCCGAAATCCACAATGATTAGTCGCGATACTTTGTTAGCAGGCATGTTAGGCGTACAGATTACAGAACCATCAGTCCACCCTTTCGTAACTGTGCCGTGAGTGTCATACCAAGTTTCTTCCGAATAACAAATTTGCCGTTGTTCTCGTCTATATTTAGTTATTTGTTCTGAGTGTTTGTTACCCAATTCCACTCTTCTTCTGCTTTCCATAACTGCTTGACGTTTGTTAATTATTTTAAATCTAAAACCCAGTTTATTTATTCAATTCTGAAGTGTCACAGCAGATCACCTTATTGCCGGAAATATTCAATTTCTTCCTTATGATTTCAGTTGTAGGAATTTCATTGCTTTTGTAACAGTCGTATATTGTTTTTTCAAT
>WOGO01001682.1:6409-17460 GCA_015342085.1 Leptinotarsa defecta
ATAAGCCAATAGCACCGTCTTCGAGAAAGAACTGCATGTCTTTTTCATCTTCCATTCCATGAATTTTGAATACGCGGTTTCATAAATTTTCTGCGATTTAGCTGGCAATAATTTTTGTGACGCTGCTTCTACTAACTCCGGTGGAATCAGAGAAAAATCAGAATTAGACATTTTTCAATATAATTAATGACCACTAAGTTCGCAATTTTTGAATCAAATCACAGTGGCAAATGCCCCACTGGAATTAATGTAGTAGCCCCGGTGCGCCAATTAATTTTTATTGTTGTTTTTATTTTTATCGTTGTTTTAAATTGACACATATTTGATTTTTTATTGATTGGTTTCCTAGCAACGCCATAAGTACAACAGCCTACCTGTTTAAAAATTCAAATTTCACATCGATAATTTTCTGAACGTAACATTTTGTAATAATATGTTTTTTTCAATATTAAATCGTCGTTTTTTCCGTCACAGAAAAAAATTGTGTATTATACACGGGAAGAATATTAGGTTTCGGCCATATTTTTTGTATATCAAGCGCCCGTCGCTTTTTTCACAATGATACTAATATTTTTCGTTCGTTATTGTTTTAAGCTCATCAAAAAAAATATTTTCAACTTTTCATTCCGATGTTCTTAAGAAGCGTGTTTTTTTTTAGTTTTTTAAACTATATTTATTTTGAACATGAGTTTCCCTACAACGGTAAAAAATATTCTCAATTGAATGATAACACAATTACCAAATTCTAAACAATACTGAATCGGTAGCTGCATCAAGAATTACTATTGTAGAAATGCCATTTCAAGTAAGTTAGCTGATACACCTTTTTTTTGACAAAATGGTCGAAGCTTTCGTGGTCGAGGTTTTCACGGCCTTGAAACCTGAAGAATATTCACACACCTTCGTCTTATTTGAAAATTTGAAGAGAGGTGGCGCCACTTCAAGTTGCTTGAAGAAATTGGTATAAAATTATGCCTGATAATTTTCAATTCAGGATTTAAAATTGACAGTATGTTACTCATAATTTATGAATTATGAGAGATATATTTTTTCTTATTTCTCTTGTGGACTCCATTTTAAGTTATCGAAAACAAAATAATAACCAGCAAATCATCTGAACAAAATTTTCTAGCCCTCTCTAATTGCACAAGGGAAATATCAGAAATACCCCAAGGCATCAGATAACGCAACAAAACAGCTCGACGCCATTTTGAAATGACGGAAAACCGTAAGAGATTTGGACGGATGTGGGGCAGGCCGAAACCGCCCCCGGAATTCCGGACACCACCGGATCGGTCTAACGTCACTCAACTTCTGCCGGGCGCCGGCATTTCTAACATAAACAAAAACATTTCTAATTAAAGTTGAATGAAATGCCGTTTCGGTTACAGCTGACGTTAACTTGATAGGGATTTTTGTTTTCGGATCTTTCTTGCGGCGGATTGAACGAACTTTCTCAGACGGGCCGAACACAAACATTGTTGTGTTGGTGACGGGCAAAATGGGTGAGCAAACCCTTGAAACTCATACCTACTTATTTCAAAATTATTAGGCAATATTTTCCACAAAAAACTTCTACAAAAACTGATTAGGGTAACAGACGAGATCGCAGCATCGATCAATAATAAACATGAAGAATACTGGAAATACCCATTGAGAAACTGTCATAAGGATTTTGTCTGAAAAATAACTGCTCAAAATAATTACAGTAGTACTCACTAGACCCTGTTAATTTGTAAAATACATAAACGGTTATACTCGTATAGCAGAGACCTTATCTGCCTGTATGGAAGCTCTTGGCTCCTACCGAGCAACGTTTAAATTGGTAGCGAATTGCCAAAAAAGACTCTCCTGGATAGAAAGACTTAAAGATTGTCTCTGGTGTGCATTCCTGGCCATACCGGTCTGGAAGGCAATGAGGCTGTTGACTCCCTTGCAAAGGAGGGTACTGCAAGCAGCTTCATCGGACCAGAACCTTACATTGTTAGGCTTTGCCTAACAAAGATTAAACACCTGGATGGCAAGAAGATGTATGGACTTCTGGCAGAATCTTCCATGATTGGTTCGCTCCAACGCATTTATTCACCCTTCGAAGCTTGAAACCAAACAGTTGTTGGACTAAATAGGGATGAACTACGATGTCTAACAGGCCTTCTTATAGGTCACTGTCATTTGAATCATTATATGCAGAGACTCGGACTGTTAGCAGATCACATACTTTGTGCCTGCCCCGCTGGGGACCTAATCAGACATTTAGAGTTCGGAGGAGCCGTACTCTTACCATCTGACCTGAAAGACCACTTACCATACAAACTAATCGGCTTCGTTAAGAAGCTGGGTTCATTTGGCCGTGTGTGAATAGGTGTAAGCCACAAAAAACCCTTGCGGGTTGCGGTGGAGGGTCGGATAGACTCACTCAATATGCATCTAGCCTAGCCCAGCCTTGCTGTCTGAAGATATTGCAATAAAGGAAAGGAGATATCTTGTTATGCAAATTTGTAAATATAAGACATTCAAGCATAGGATATCACTTACAGGTTATGAAAAGATAACAGTAGAACGCAATTAGCATATGAACATTCAGTGTTGTCCTGAGATCTGAAACACTTCTTGTTTTCTTGTTCTTTCAACTGTATGAATGATACTCAAACTCCAGGCCCAAAACTTCGTTTATTTCTTTGTGCACCACTATAATGTTGAGGTTATTAGATACACATAAGGACAAACAAACATAAATAGCACAAACTCAGGCGGCAACAAATGAAATATTAGGCACCAGTTCATATAGTAACAATAACACCAAAGGGTAGATGAAGTGTCATTCAAAATAAGGACGCATACTTCTCAATTCTAGCAAATAGCCCACCGGAACAAAACGGAAAGTTTTCATTTCAACTTGCGAATGTTTTTTTTTGTTGTTTCGGGAAAATTGATATAAAACGGGCAGATACGTCAAGATCAGAGGGAGACAAAGAGCATGCAAGCAAGCATACCATCTATTTTTATATCCGGTATAGAAGTTGACTATCAAATGTTTCATTGTAGCACATCAGACTTATTTCTATAGCTATATGTTCTGCAACAGTTACTCCGTGGTTAATTTCTGTTTTTTATATGGAGCTCTAACGATGAAAATTACCCACAAAATTCCATGCTTTCCAGAAACAACAATTAGTTACAATGGGTAATGCAATACCTGCAGGTGAAGTCTCCATTGTACAATTTCATTTTGGTAACTTGTACTTGTACTGTAACTTTTACTGTTCAGTAATTAGTCTGGCGAATAGAAGCAGTATTTCTAGTTTTTGTTAGATGATCATTTTATGCATCTTCCCAATATTCGTCTCATTGATCCATTTCCTAACCTATTCCCGTAACAAAGATTTTGGTGACTCCACAGCTGATTCAGGGTTTATGTATAGAATTGTTCATCCATGACTGGCACATTCATGACATTTTTCGTAGTCTATCTTCCAGTTCCAATGTCATCCATGGGTTGATCACTCCCCCACACGCAGCCTCAATAATACTTGAGTTTTCATTTCGTTGAAGCCCCCAATTATTATACCTTGTATATTATATGTATTTCAAAATTCCCTGTAGCACGATCTCTAGTGATTCGTTGAGTTTTTCAGATTAATTCGCCTTCTTCATCATTGGGCAAAGTTGTTGCAAAGGTATTAGATTTAATGCTGTTTTTGATGTGGTTATCATTACCTCTGTTATTTTAAAACATGCAAATATTCGGAGTCGCATGTTTGAATTTTGCTACCAAACCAAAAACACATAGGTACGTTTTCATGGGTTTGACCACTGTTGGGAATGTCTGGTTTCAGCCGCCATATTTTTGCTCAAGTGCGTCTGGGTAGCATCTACTTCCATTTCTAACCTGTTCAAATATTGGTTCCAAGTCAATCCAAAATATAATATCACTCCTAGATATTGGAGCATCTCACAACCCTTTTACTAAACCAGAAGACCTAGTAACCTGTCATTAAAAGATCTCATGAAAGTTGGAAAAGGCCCTCTTGAAGGCAATACCTTGTCACTTGAGCCAACACTGTTTTTCAATAATGATCGTACATACAAATCTTTCGGTAAGCGTATATCCATCTGCAACATGTAACGTGGATTCCTTCTCTCCCCGATATCTGGATGATAAATTATGAGGATGTATTATCGAAAGCGCCTTCAATATCTAGGAAAGCAGCTAAAGTCACTTACTCATTCTGATCATGTTATGTTTTCATTGCCTACCTTGTACGCAGATTGCTCTGGATGCAGTGATGTTATCCAGTTCTACCTCTCTGATATACCTGTGAAGTAGTTTTTCTAATGTAAATGCCATGTAAGACAGATTCGTCTCAGGCATTCGCCAAATCCTATGAAATTTTGTCTGGAGTCGGAATGAAGGTATATGAAGCCCAACTTGCTTCGAAATTTACATATGGGTGAGTTTTGCATCAATACTGAATTGATACCGTCTGAACCCGGCGACATATTGGTATAGTTGAAATGAGTTCAAAACCAGAGATAATGGCAACAGACAATAAGAAGTTTTACATTTAACAATATTCCGTTTTCTATCGAGGGCTCTCACTCACACGAAATTTATAAAATTTCAATTCAGGTCCTTATTGCACAACTCAAATTTAATGGAAATCCAAATTGTTTTTAGGTAAGTTATTCTGGATATACATCATATCAAGGTTTCCAGTGCTCTCATATTAACGAATATTCTGATATGTTAATTTGTTTGTATAGATATCAATGAAAACTAACTTCTGAAATTATTTTCTTACATACAGATTCATGTGGACGTAGCCAAGCAAAGTTAACTGTTCTTTCATGTAACGACAAGTGTTTTGGAGGCTTACAGGGGATTTTTATTCTCAAATTTGCGTCGTGGCTTTGCCAAATTAATCCAAAAATATATTTCATAAGTTGGGTAAACCATATACAGGACGTTAAAATATTCAAGTGATGTATTCCTAAGACAATTGTAAGAAAAACGTCTATATAAACTTCGTTTCAGAGATAGAGGGCGTTGGAATTGAATGTTTTTTCTTTTTTTGAAAATAACTTTTACAAAAAATAAGTTATTTTCCTGAAATTTGGTATCCGAGGTTTTTTTGACGTGGGAAATCATAATTTCATATTAATATTCATGTTACATCTAAAGGACGCTACGTACCCTGTCATTATTTATTTGAAATTGTCCTTACTCTTTTGACAGTGAACTTTTCATATTTTTCATAAAAAAACTGATTCTCACACCTTTTCCACCTAGAAGTGATCGTTTTCGAGATATTTACAATTTTTTATATTGATGCATATTACGTAGCTCCTAGGACGCTAAGTGAAGTTGCTGAGAACATTACAAAAACTAAGTATGTGATAGATCTCGTCAATATAAACAACTTTTTTTATTAAATTTTTGATAAAAAGTATTGAAATTGAAAAAACTTATGACAAAAACCAACCATGCTTTGAAAAGTTTCAAAAATGTTTTTCTCGAAAACTAATGATTTTTCAATGAACATTTCACTGAAGGAAGTTGTTTATTTTGAAGAGATCCAACACATACTTAGTTTTTGTAATGTTCTCAGCAACTTCACTTAGCGCATTGATATTTAAAATTGTAAATATCTCGAAAACGATCACCTTCGGCGTTATCGAGGAGATATACCTTTTTTACTGGAAAAAGGTGTGGCAATTAGGTTTTTCATGAAAACTGACAAAAGTGTATTGTCAAAAAAGTTGGAGCAATTTCAAATAAATAATGACGGTACGCAGCGTTCTCTAAATGTTACATGAAAATTAATACTAAATTATGATTTCCCACGTCAAAAAACTCAGGGTACCGTATTTCGTGCAAACAACTAATTTTTTTGCAAAAGTTATTTTTATAAAGGAACAAAAAAATTAAATTTCAACACGCTGTGTCTCCGAAACGAAGCATTTCCGAACACAAGTTTATATAGATTTTTTTTTGAATTGTCTAAGGAATACGACACAAAAGTTATTTTTACAAAGGAACAAAACAATTAAATTTCAACACGCTGTGTCTCCGAAACGAAGCATTACCAAACACAAGTTTATATAGATTTTTTTTTTAAATTGTCTAAGGAATACGACACTTGAATATTCCAACGTATTTATATCTCACCCTGTACACTGGATTTTCAAAAATTCTAACTAGAGCATTAGCTTAGGAGGAAAAAGGGGTGCTCATAAAATAAAGTTACTTTTTCGTCACTGTTTCTCCATACCGCTATATTTTCTGAGGCTGAATTTTTTTGTGTAGGTTCGTTTTATATTGTAAATGTGCAATAAGAAAGAATTCTCGAATATTTCAACTGGGGAGCCACTAGTTGTTCCATATAGTTGTTATTTTTAGCTATTCATTTTCATTACTCAATTAAATTTGTTTTTTCATTGATTTCAAATCATATTATATCATTTCAGATGAGGGAAGTCCAAATCTGTAAAAATTCACATTTCAAATCGATTTCCTCCCGTGACCGAAACTTGCGTGTATCGAATAATAAATAAGAGCAAGCAAATTCCATCCTTATCATATACACTGGTTACAAAAGTCAAAATAAAGAGATTTTCAGAACCGTGCAGAATTTTTTCAACGGGGATCCGAAAAGATTGACATCACATATAAACAGAACTGTGCCTTACATGCACTATTATCCAATGGAAAATTCCCGCATTTTTCGTTGTATGAACCATCATTGGTGTTGTTCACTGAATGTTTGGGTAGGAATTATTGAAAAACGAATATCATTCTGTATATTTTGATGGAAAAAAATACGTGAGATATATTCGGCAGGAGCATTAAAAATTCACTAAACGATGTTCCATATCAAACATGACTGAGAATGGAGCTACAAGCTACAACAAGATGGTGCCCATCACATTTCAAAACTGAGGTACAAGAATGCATCAGCGATTGATTTTATCAAAAAATAGTAAGTATGATGGCCACAAAGATCAGCAGACCTAACTAATTTGAATTCACTATCTATATAAGATATGAAAGCAAGAATCAAGAAATGCTGGTACTTATTGAAAATTCTCTGTGTATAATGAAATATTTGACAGTTTCAACACCTTTTGGATTCACATTATCAATTTTTGCGACATCTGTCATCAACTCAGTATGAACTCAGATACTAATCCACTGCAGACACTCAATGAATAATGAATGAATATTTTGTAGTATTATGAAAAAACATATGCTTTCACGACTGGAATCACGATTAGAAATTGTCGGATCATTTATGTGTTTGGCTCTCCACCTTTCTGAAGAAATGTTCCCTGCAAGTGGCCGTTGATGGATATCTCTCGAATATTTTCACCATCAACGCTGGTGTTCCCCAGGGATCCATATTATCTCAACCCCTCTTTTTATTGTATATCAACGACTTATTTGAAAAAACTAAGAATCCAATATATTACTTTGCTGACGGCAGCACACTTGTCACGTCATTCCATTTGGATTCCAGGACATCGGCTACGGAGGCACATCTTCACCGGCAGTAAGAGGTTGAATATCTTGAGGGTGGACAATTCCACTTTCTGCTTCGATAAGTCTGTTGGGGGGTTAAAATGGACACGAATATGTCTCGGCACAATCATGTTGCCGGAATTGCAAAGGCTGCTTCTCAAAAGCTTGGATCACTGTTTTGAACCAGAAAACTGTTCACACCTCAGCAACTTTTGATGCTTTGTAAAGCTCATATTAGACCTTCTTTGGAATATTGTTCTCATGTATGGAGCTATGCCCCTAAGCATACTCTGAAGCTGCTGGATTCCATCCAGAAAAAAGCCATCCGCCTGCTTGGACACTCTAACATCACTTGCATACTTGATAGTCTTGAACATCGAAGAAAGACTGGAGATTTGTCTTCCTTCTATAGATACTTTCAGGGGAGGTTTATGTGAAATAAACTTCCTGAGAAATGAATTTAATCTCCAGCGGTTGAAATACAATGTAGATCGCTACTTTCGCACAGGCATCGCTCTTAGAGCGCCTTCAGGAGTTTCCTGTAGTGCTTGTGTTCGTCCTCGAAATAAAATTATAAGTATTTGGAACCCCATAATACTGTGTATGATAATTAAATTCCAACTATTTTGACAATAGTACATTTCTAAAAAATATTCGCTATCAGCAGTATAAAGATAATACGTCATTCACATATATCTTTCCATAATTCGTGTGTAATCCCAACCAATTTGTTTCAAATTATAAACTCAGTGCATATCGGTTTAACGATGTTTTTGCATGGTTATGTTGGTACTATTTCTTGGTAAGCCTCTCGCGGAAATACAATGTTAACAATTATAGCAAAGCATACAAAGACCGCGGTTACAGGCTGTATCTCCCGGAGTTATCTGTAAATATATGTATGAGCGGATAGTCTGTTGGCGGTTTATCGTTTATGTTACCGCAAAACACACAATTGAATATAGGGTAGATCTATAAGCATGTCGGTTGAAGTTCTTGTAACGGTGTCAAAGAATAAATACGGTTAGAGTAAAACGACTTTCGTTAGCTCATTTCATTTATAGTTTTTTTCAAGTATATTCACATTCGTTTTCACCCAGAACATACTAATAATAATGAATCGGCTTTATTGATAATACAAACAATAATACAAAAATAAATGAAAATAAAAGAATTATAGGAGATTCTGGTACTCACTGGCGAAGTGTAGCTCAGAGATACTCAAAGTCAACCAACAAGCACCACTCCATAAAGAATGTTAACAAACAGAAGTTCAAAAAAACAATTAACGGTGATGGCAGCACGAGGTGAATAACGGTCTGACAAATGTAATATTTTATAAAAAATAATTTTCAATCATTCAGTATATCAAGTTTCATCTTCAACAATGTCTCAACATTTCTTCTTCAACATTAATGTAACCATCCTTACATAAGATTTTCCCTGATGATGGTATAAATATGTATATATTAATTACTTATCTACTTTTTTTATTTCCATGGAATTATTTTCCAGCAGCTTGACTGCATTAACCTTTCTTGATTTCATATCATTTTCAGAAATACGTGGATTCGTTTTCCGATGACATTACAGGATAGCTTCACAAATTTCTGCTACCGCAGTTATCGGTTGATTGGTGTCAAACCACCAACACTAATATAAAATCTCGGCAAGTTGAGTTGGAGATCACACCAATAGGTGGTTCCATGTCTTATGTCTCGGTTGCGTACAACCAAGGTTTCTTAACAACCATTTACGTACTATTCTATCTAGTATTGGCTATGCTTCGGAGTTTTTCACAGCCGCATGTTAACACTGATCGGTATATGGATTTAGATACTTTTAGATTGATTTTTGCTTGTTATGTCTTTTCTGTTAATGAATGTTTTTTACATGGCGTGATACAGTTTCAATGTTTCCTCGATTCTACTGTTGATATCAACATCTTGTGTTCGTTTTTCATCTAATATGTATTTGTAGGATGTTACTTGTTCTATTCCTGTTCCTTCTATTTCTATATTGTCATTACCTGTGTTTGTATTCATCGTCATTCCGTAATCCTTTAATACCTCATTCCATATATCCAAATAATTTTGTAATTTTTATTCAATATCTGCTATGATCACTATATCGTCTGCAAATGCTCCTTCATCCCTGTACATTTCTTAATTATCTCGTCTATGAGTATTATAAAAAGTTTTGGAGTCCAAGAAAAATTAATAAAAATATCAAATGGTGATTATATAAAGAGTTCGTAAATTGAATTGATCTTTGGCTTATTCATCATCGATTTGCCCAATAAGCAAAAATTGATATTTCATCTTTCCAATTACTGAGGCAATGAATTGTGGAGTTTCACAGCACCGAAAAGAAAGGATCTCTGAAACTGTGCAGTGCGATGTCGTGACATAATTAGTTTGTTTTTATTTTAAATATTCATTGAGTGAATATCTTCACGCAGAATTAGTTTTTGTAATAAAAGGAGAGAGTAAGAAAGAGTAATAAATGTATGAACAAAACAACTAAAATGATGAATCATAGGGTTTTTCATATCGAACCAGAGAGAGTTTTCGAAGGCTTCAGAAATGGAATCATACTTACGAATTCCATAGATTACACGGCAACAAGTATCACATTAGTATGGCCCATATATGAAGTCACAGTAGTTGAGGTGGCTCAGCACCAAACTATCACAAAGCATTTTTTCTGGACATTGGTTACATATTTGTTTTCTGCATTATCATTATTCCATAACTCTTGATGAAAGAAATGTCATTAGTATAAATGATGGAAATAAAGGTCCCAAAATGACACTCTGAGGTACTCCAGATAGAATATCAAAAGTGGTAGTGACCAACAAAAACTTTTTGGGGTCTATCTAGTTAAACCTGATGAGAAATGAGACAGTACTGTCAAAACCAAATCATTTGAGTTTCATGCAAATCAGTTCATGAATAATGATATCGAATGCTTTCAAAATATCTAGTGAAACCAGAGTACTATTCATTCTCTTATAAGTCCAGAAAACGTCGCTTTATGTAGAACAGTCCTGCTCCAGAACATTTTTCTTCATTTTATTTAAGATTCATTTTTCATATTTTCATCTGGATTTCTCGAAACTGCCATACTCCCGTGAATGTTTATTTAATATTCTAAACATGCTTCTACTCAGCTGCTTTCTTCAAAATCACTCATTTTTTGATGAACAGTTTTGACAGTTATCGAGTAAACAAAATATCGAGAATTGTTATGATATTTCATAATGAAAGGAAATCGAACACGTTAATCATGAAATAATCCTTGGGTGAATTATTTACTAACTTGGAAGTTAACTGACGACTCAGCTTACCTGGAATAGATAAAAGTTTTGCCCTCTGGAAAGTACTAGAATAGTACTGATCATTAGAAAAATTCACATTTCAATTCACAATATGTATTGAATAAGAAATTACAAAAATGAGAAGTTGAAAAAAAATTACAAAATTGAAGAAACTAAGAGTAAAACTTTCCCTCGGTTATCTTGAAGTCGCGA
>WOGO01001683.1:0-17455 GCA_015342085.1 Leptinotarsa defecta
ATTGAGTTTTCGGGTACAAGACAGTACAGAAAATTTGGATATATTGAACGAAAGATCATTTTTCACACTCCATCGATAAACACTATTGATGTCCTCTTGAAGTTTGACACAATCTTGTGAGATTTCGATCTGTCTATAAAATTTAAGGTCATCTGCGAATAAGAGATACTCTGAGTACTTTATATTTTGAGTTAGATCATATATAAATTTAAGAAAAATTAATGGATCCAAGTTTGATCCTTGAGGAACTCCAGAGTTTGAGCGAAATTTTTTTGTACAATTATTTTCATATTTGACTCTGAAGTGTCGGTTATTCAAATACGATGCCAGCAATTTGAGTGCTTGAGTATCAGCGCCATTTCTATGTAACTTCTCCAGTATCACATCATGATTAACTTCATCGAATGCTTTTTGAAAATCTGTATAAATAACAACCTGTTTTTGTTATCTAGATGGTTAGGGACATTATGAGTGAATGTTAGTAGATTTGTTGACGTTGACTTTTTTGGAACAAATCCGTGCTGTTCATCACAAATGTTTTCGCCAAAACCCCTTAACACTTTTATGTAGATGATCTGTTCAAACAGTTTCGCAATAGCACACAGCACTATTGGCCTATAGTTTTCAATATCAGAAACCTTGCCAGACTTATGGATAGGTGTCACTAATGCTTCCTTCCATAAGTCTGGAAACGTATTTGATTTCACTGATGAATTATAGATATAAAGAAGAGGTTGCTTTAGCCATACTCCACATCCTTTAATGATATATGGTGGTATTTTATCACTTCTGCAGATTTTTTTTGGCTTAAGTTTCTCTAAAGCTTCAAAGTAATCGCTGTCGGTTACTTCATCGATTGTGAGACGGGTTTCAATATCACCTGCAGAGTTGATGCTGTACGTCGCCTGGTCATTGCTGTAGACATATTGAAAATATTTTCCAAAAGAATCTGCAGACTCACTTTCTTTCACTCAGGAGCCCTGTAGCTTGAGTATGAGGGAAGAATTATTAGTTTTTTTGTTGTTTTTCGTATATGACCAGAAGTGTTTTGAGTTGTTATTAATGGCATTTTCTATATTTTTTATGTATTCTTTACAGCACGTATCAATTAGTTTTTTCAATGTTCGTCTCTCCTCAACATATAACTGCATATAATAGTTGAATAGATTTTTCAACTTTCTTTAACCTCACTTTATCATACAGAGCGTCGAAATCACTTAATTTTTTTCTCCCAGTCTGAAATTTTAAATTTTTTACTTACCCCTATCATAACTCCTCCTCCCCTGTCTTCATTCGTTATATGCGGATTTCTATCGCTTCTAACTATCTCATACCTGTTACAGTTAATGAATTCAGAACCATATTTCTGTTCCCAGTATTAGGCCATAGTTTCCTCCTTCAGTACTTAATTTGAAATTATTCAACTTTGTTCTCACCCCTCTAAAATTCTGAAAATAACAAGATATATTTTCCATTTTGGCTATTGTGTATCTATCCGTTCAAAAATATATAAATGTAACAAGAGTATTTCTTTATTAATTACGAGAAGATTATTAGAATTTAAAGAATATACAAAAAAAAAACAGATCAGTTGTGTTGTGTCACCGCGCCTATTCGTATAATCTCATTATGTTTCACTTCAAATCAATCCGTTTAATTATTTTCCTTCTTATACCGCCATCATTCATAAAGACATCATTATGAATAATGTCCACCCTATCTTGGACAAGGTAATAAAATAGGTGAACTGTAGTTTTTTTTTTACAAAATGTTTATGAAAAGTTAACAAAAAATAAAATATTGAACATAGTAGTTAAAAAATAAATAGATAAAAATGTAATAACATCAGTAGTTACCTACATTCATTTTGATAAAAATTGATAAAAAACAACAGTTTAAAAATTAGCTAACTGAGAAAAATCAACAGAAATATCTAATAATTAAGATCTTTGTAAGTAAGTTATTGAATTCAGAATTATTTATTCTTGCAAGATGAGCTATTGTGACATTCGGAATTGCAAAGAATCTTTGATTTCTTGCATTTACAATGTTTTGAATTGCAGTCACCACTACAGTTACAATACTGGAAGCTTTGTCCATCACAATGAGAGTCTCTTTGAATACATTCTCGAATAGTAATATCAACTTTTGGAACATCGTCGATCGAAATAAACTTTTCTGTACACACAGTTAACTCATTTCTGGAGTACAGTTGGTTTAAAATACCGTGTTCAGTTCCAAGTTTTTCTTTTTTGGCAGATATAATAATAATATAACAATTATATTACGACTATCCATCTTGACTCGATCTAAATCTGGTGTCCTTACTCGAACGCTTTAACCTATTTCTGCAATAGGAAATTTTGAATTCGAACGCGCCAACATTTTTTTCTTGCTTGCCTTGCAAATTTTATTTGATTATGGGTTGAGTAAAGATGCAGCCTTTCCATTATCAGAATTTTCCTTTTTATTGCTCATATTGAGAGAAGGTTGTTGATCGGCTGCTCGCGGGTTTTCATTTATGTCCACACTCACAGTAGATTGTTCCAGTTCAGAAGGCTGTTGATCGTCCTGTCAAGGGTTTTCATATATTATGTCCACAGTAGGTTTCTGATTTTCTGGTAGACTATCGGCAGAATGTTGTTCCAGTTCAGAAGGCTGCTGATCGTCTGATCGAGGTTTTTCATTTATTATGTCCACAGTAGGTTGCTGATTTTCTGATTAAATATCGTCAGATTGTTGTTCTAGTTTGGAACGGGGTCAGGTGCAATCGTAACAGGAATAGAACCACTAACAGTAGCTGAGTTTTCATCTACGTTATCGCTGTCTTCGTTTACGGCATCATCCGCTTTTTCCACAAATACGTTTTGAACTTCACCGGAATCACCATCTTTTAACATTGCCTCAAGGTCATCTCCACTTACTGTCTCCGTTAACCCGTCAAACGATGGCTAGACTGATTTTAAACCTACTTTGGGTTTGCAGCCAAACATATGACTCATTACATGGACCACGGGCCGTCGGGCACTATTGATAATGGCCGGTCAAAGTGATAAATTAATGACTTTGCCCATCGCTTTGGGGCATTATTAATAATAGCCGGTCCTTATTAATAATGCCCAATTGCCCGTACGTTGCCCGTAACATATGTGTAACATTCAACCTAGTGATTCATGCAGACACAATTTCGTTGAGTAAAAGATTTTAACAGTGAAATCTTTTGGTCATTTTGGAATCGGTTTGCCTCATTTACCAAAGTATGCCCCTATTCGAGGCTTCATATTATTCTTATAGCACCCGTTCCACCGCGTTGAAATTGCCAATTCCTTTAACAAATTTGGCCAGGAATTCTATTTATTACAATGGGGTCAAGATGTTCAATCACTTTCCCTCCGATATGAGACAGGTAAATTTGACCAACAAAATGTTTAGAATGAGAGTAAAAACAGTTTTAGCTGATAGACCCTATTATAATTTGTAAGAGTTCTATAATGATAAATTTACATGACAAAATGTGCATATTTGAATTTAGGTTGATTGTTTGAAATGTTTGGTATAATGGGTCTGTTCATTCATGTAATATTATATACAAGTATATATGTTTATAAGTGTGTTTTATAAGTGTTGATGATATTTTAAAGCAAATCTGTACGCAACATGGGTTTGCAAAATTTCGACGTTGAACTATAGTGTATGTTCTAACTGTACTTTTTTGTAATTGTTTTTATATTCACATTTTATATTTCTATACTTATATTCGTGACCATGGAAGAGCAGCTGCTCTTCCATGGTCACGGACCATGCAGAGAGGGGGATCCGAACTCCTGACCACTTTAGAGGCTCTATTCAGGACCATTCTGTCATGAAGACACTTTAAACTCAAAAGTCCACTGCCTCCCATTTGTCGGGGGAAGTAAAACCGTAAAACGGATGATTTGGGATGCAAACTCCTATAGATATGCATAATTTTTCGAGTTGATACACATCCTCCCGAGTCCACTTTACCACTCCAAACGAGTAGAGTAAGATTGAAACGGAAAACATATTGATTGCAGCAACTTTGTTCTTCCCTGATAGTTCCGATGACCAGATCTGTCGAAGTTTGTGCTGATACTTGCAGCAGGGAGAGTTCTTCACTGCTGTTACCTCTTGTGAGTGGCGTTGTTCCACCCCGAGGTAAGTAAACGTCTCTCCGGCATCCAAATGATGTAGGATGCTTCTACCTACGAGCCGCATATCCTCTCCGTAGTCCCCGCATCTCCCTCTTTTGAGATGGAAGGTTGACATTTGTCTATCCCGAATTATATACCAATGGCATGCGTATACTCTTTCACCACCCACAAAGACTGATGGAGATACTTGTCTCCAGAGGCATAAAGTTCATATAAAACAAATGGATGACCTTGTGCCTTCGATTTCCGGAGGTGCCACAGTTATTCCCTTGAGTATTTCTGAGCGCAACGGACAATGGCAATCGTGAGATGCAGAAGAGAAATGGACTGAGGATATCGCCCTGAAATACACCCCTTTTGAAAGTGAACCACCCTGTTTGGACTTTGGCTTGACCAGATATTATGGTGAAGCGAGTTCGCCAGAGTGGTATCAGTTGTTCAATACATCTCACTATTTCGTCGGGTACCGCAAGGCATCTGAGCAAATGCAAGATGAGATCA
Source organism: Leptinotarsa defecta (assembly GCA_015342085.1). Lineage (NCBI taxonomy): Eukaryota > Metazoa > Arthropoda > Insecta > Coleoptera > Chrysomelidae > Leptinotarsa > Leptinotarsa defecta. The sequence goes on from WOGO01001683.1 coordinate 4,674, forward strand.
TGCGATATTGTATCAAATGCCTTACGGTAATCGATCCATGCCATAGAGAGGTTATTCTTATACTGTATCGAGTCTTGCGTTATACATCTATTGATGAGCAGGTCGAACACTCGGTCAACTGCGGTGAGTATTCGTGTATATAAGATGCTAGTAAACAACTTATAACACGAATTCTAGAATGTTATTGGTCTTTAATTCTTTGAAATCGACAAATCTCCGCGTTTGGGGATGAGAACGGTTCGCCCTTCGATAAACCAATCCGGAACTGGCTGCTCTCCGACCAGCTATGAGTTGAGAACTCTGGTCAGATGGCGGTGGGTGCTTGTTAGTGTTTTCAACCAATAAGTATTCAGCCCATCTGGCTGACTTCCATGGACTTTGCTGCCTAGAGCAGCAAAGTCCATGGAACCCACTAGGGTTCTTCGAAAGTCGTCCAGGGTTATCGGGTTGCGCCGTTCATTGAGTTCAGGCTGTCGAAGCTCTCTGTTGAAAGCTTCGAACTGCACTAGGGCTGGAGTGTCTGCGGGTGTTCATAGATATCCTTTCAGAAGGATTCCACTTGATTAGCAGTCGACAGAATATCCACAATACGTGGAGATTCTTGAAATGAGCGAGCAGATTTCTCGCGGAACCTGAGGTTTTCCGCGATACTTCTCGCTCGCTTCACTAGTAACTTCTTAGCAGTCACTAGTATTCGTATCCTGTTTGGTGGTCAGCAGCACGCCTTGCCTTAAAGTGTGATGTATACGTCGTAGTTTGGCGGCTATTCGCCGCACTGCGTGCGTGGAAGGCCTGTTGGCCGGCCTGTAATCCATCACACATTGGATACGAGACGTGTGTTGTCTCACCGACGTGATGCATGACGGTGTTGATTTGCCATATGTCAGCCTCTTCTGTTAGAACACAATGAACCTCCGCATCGAAACAAACCAGTTCTTGTGGCTTCAGGCTTGTGACATATAAAAACAATTAGAAGAATTGGATAGAAAATATTACTATCATCGATTTATGTTGTCTTTTGATTGTGCCTATCATCACTCATAAAATGAATCGATGTTCAAAACGAATATTTTTCCACAACACGAAAATCTGCAAACATTATCCTGTCACCTGAAATAAACCACCCAGTCGAGTTCAGTGATCTTTCAATAAATGTTTTTCAAATTTGTTCAAAAATTGGGAAGACGAAAACTCACGTAAGAGATTTCTTGACTTGTTATCACTTATTACCCCAGAAGCAATTAGGATTCAGGCAAAGTTATAATTGCACAACAGCCATAGTTGATGACGTTGATGACGCTAATAATGAAAATAAAGTAATTATATTGATTTCGCTCAACTACTCAAACAGAATTCGATCTTGTCAGTGATGCACTATCTATCTGGGCTTTAGTCACTCAGCGTGTATATTGATGACTTCGTAGTTACATAATAGAAAATAGTTCGTAAAACCGGATGATAAAGGATCAACTTGTCGGAAGTTACTTTCTAGAGTCTGTTGTGAATATTTAATGATTCATGCGGTCCATATTCAAATATATTATTCTTTCAGTCTGGCAGAACCCGAGTTATCAGTAGAGCTCATCAGTAACGATCATTGAAATCGATAGATATTGAAAATCATTGCGATATCATTAGTCAGTAAGAAACATGCAAATTTCGTGAATTATTTATTCATAATTGAAAATACATGCATTCAATATTTTCGAATAATGACTTTGATAAAATAATTCGTGTAGATCAGTTATCTCGAGTTTGAACCATTTGAGTTCACTTCCATTTTGTAGGCATAAGAAGCACATAGCCGCTGAAAGTGTTCCTGAAATTATGCACACGAATGTTTTATACTTGAAGTAATTCAATCAAAATATTTAAGTTACATTATTCAATTGAGTATACACATAATGGTGAACTTTATATTTGTTGGATTTGTTTCGGAAAAAATATTTCATATATCAGAACTGAAATGAACGAAATGTATAGACAAAATATAGGGCATCATAACATTGAATTTAGAGAAGGTCTCAGAAAGTAACGTATGAATCAACCCTCTCCTCCTCGGGCTAGCATTCATTGTTTCCGTAGTGACATTATATATCTCACGGACTATTACTCCCTGTTTTGAGTTGATTTCTTTCTCTTGAATTGAATGTGACTCAGTTCTGTGTCACTCTCTCCATCTTCGGCTTCATTGTGATTTTCTTCGGCGTCTTTCTGTTCCAACCTGAGATACTCTGAATAATCTGGTTTATTTTTGTTTAGCCACTGCCGGCCATATCTGAAAAAAACTGGAATCGATTTTTGACGTTTTGACGGTGTCTTCATTCATAGCAAATTAGCTGAGATCTGTTCGAATATCTTTTTCTCCATCCTGTATTTTGTTATTCAGTGATAAAAATCCGTTCAAGTATTTTATTTTTTTGCTTATTGAGCTGCATGTGATTATAGATTAGAAATTTCAATTTCTCTTATTCTAATTTTGATTTAGTCGTTGAAGAATTTATAAAGATTGCTAATTACCGAAATTAAATGTTTAATAATGATTTTTTCAGTTATAATTGTTATCATTCAAATAGGTGGGTGCCAGGTTGCAAAATGGAAGAGGTAGGTGATACAATAAGGTCAATTGTATCTAGCTGAGGTGGTAAGGCAAAATAAATATAGGAAAACAATTAACAACATTATTTTCTTGTACTTGACAATACAGCTAACGGCCAAAAATATAATAATTTTTCATAGCTACAAATATAACAATAGAAACCTTTCCTAATTTAGTTTGAAAATTCAGAATATCAACATAAGATATCTGATTCAATTTCGTGGTTAATTGTTTGTGAATACCTGGGGTGGGTGAAGTTTCGTAGATGGTCCTTACTAAGAGTTACGCTGTACTTTAGGGCTGCAGAGACTTGTAACCAACTGATCTGACTGTATGTGGATTAATGACTCACGTTAGGGTGCCTCTTTGAGTCTGTTATACAGGATGGGCACCGAAAACGAAACAAATCAAATATCTTCAAAACACATGTTTTCTGAATAAAAATGCAAATTCATTTTCATTTGTAATCGAATGGGAACATCTTTCTATCATAATCTCAACTGTCATACCCCACCCCCCGACTCTCGATCACTATCACCCATATGAATTGAATAGGGAAAGTAGTAAGTCTGACACATCATTGAAAATGTAAATTTCATAAGAAATTCAGTGATGTCAATTTTTGCTACCTAATTTTCTATTTTGGCGGCCTCTTCAGGGAAAAGAACTATTCCGTATTCCAAATTATGATTTGCATTGATTCAACATAAATTCGGTGACATTGCATTTTGGAATTTTTCTAAGGGAAAAAATAAAATGGCTGCTCGACAATGGCGGACAAGATTTGCAATTATGGTTCGATTTGATTCAAAATTGATAAGTGGTGGTATTCAGGGTAACTGAGATGGCGGGCGAATTGTGGAATGGAGGTTTGATTCGACCCGACACCAAAAACGAACAATAATGCAAAAACACGTGGATTATGAATCCAAGGGAGACATCTTCCTGTTGTAACCTCTCTCCACACCTCTTGGTCACTCATACAATTTGATAGCAAAAGTACTAAGAATGACTGCATTGAAAAGGTGATTCAATAAGGAATTCAGACATGTGAGTGTTCGCTACCTAACTTTTCATTTTTTTTCTGCAGAATGGGCGCTAAAATAGAAAATTAGGTAGCCAAAATTGACATGACCGAATTCCTTATGAAATTACCTTTTCAATGATGTATCACACTTACGACTTTTCCTATTCAAATTGTTTGGGTGATAGTGGTCGAGGGGTGGGGAAAGAGGTATGACAGTTGAGGTTATGATATGAGATGTGTCCCTTGAATTACAAATTGGCGTGTTTTTGCATTTTTTTTCAGAAAACGTGTTTTGAAGATATTCGATCTGTTTCGTTTTTGGTGCCCCACCCTCTATATGGGACCCCTTTATAGTATCAGTTTTTCACCCGTTATACGGTTTTCTCGATATCAAGCGAAGCGATGAAATGAATTAGAAGTTTTTATCCTTAGAACCTGAATAATACATTCTAAATTTTGGTAAACAAGAATTCCAATAGGAATTCAATCACGTAGAAAGTTAACGTGGAATAAATATTCCAAATGTAATATTTTCAAAAACAAAATGAGTAATAGTTTTAACTCAAGACTGAAAATGATCAGAAAAAGAAAATTGACAGCTCATCTAAGAAAATATATTCAAATAGGCAATGCTCTTCAATAGATTGTCACTATACTTTGAGGACAGTAAGTTAGGAAACATACCAATTTTAATCAATGAAGGGGTAAAGTCCTTCTGAAAAATGCTAAATAAATAATGAAGGCAAATGAACGTGTAAATAGAGATAATTATCAATTATAATTGATATTTGATAGAACTTATTATAAGTAATCAACTGATTCAGTATTCCTAAGGAGAGTAAGCAAATAAATGAACCAAGAGATCTACGAGGTCGAAGGGTGTACAACAAGACAAGCCATATAACAGGTTCTCTCAAGTTCCCATTCATTTCTTTAAGATAAATTAACTTGACCATAATTAGATCAGGTAGAAAATGAATGTTCACATGAGTAATTGTCCTGAAATGGTACTGCCTGAATGTCACAAAGCAATCAACTTCAATTCTCTTGTCTGGATTCAAACTTCCTGATGATAATGATAATATCATTGAAAACTTAAAAGGTACTCCATTTATTTTAACAATTCAAACGATGAAAGCGTCATGCAGTAGTTACATACTGCTAGGAAGGAATATAAAATTCAATTTTTTGAAAAAAAAATAAAATAAATTAAAAAAAAATATCTCCACAGCAAATTCCCGTTACATAAAGGAAAGTCTGTGATGTCACTGAATTTAGACGATGACTTCAGATTACAATAGTAACAGGGAATTTAATTGTCTAAACTAAAAACAGGTTGGGTGCAGAATTATTTCCTCAAACAATTGAAGCCGAAAAATATGTTATGAACGTTATTGAATATTCAATTCGGAGAATTAGAAATCTCTACATAACTCTAATATTCAGGGATGACTGAATGAAAGCCAGCATTAGAGAAATTGATATTTCTAGTTTCTAATTACATGCAGCCTAATCATCATTGAATTATTACTGAATAACAAGGAAACAAGGAAAATATATTGTCAAACAGACCTTAGCTAATTCACTATGAATGAAGATAATATGAAAACAAATGGTCAATACATACCATATATCAAACGTTCTCGCCAAACGCTGGAAAGCAAGAGAGTACTTCGAAATCGATTCCGGTTTTTTCAGATACGGCCGGCAGTGGCTACTATTCCGTATTAGCAAGTTTGATCGCAATTGTGGTCATTAATCTATTAGTATTATACTACATCAATCCAAATATTAATAAATATTCCATTAAATGAACTGAAATTACATCTCGCAACAGTGATTTCTTGAACTTGGTTTGAAAGTCGATTTTGTTTTGTTGACATTTCTGAAAGCACGGTTCGTGATATACAAAATATAAAATGGAAAGTATTTGGAAACATCGAATTGAATATCAATTTCATTAATTTATATTGTCCTTTGATTGTGCCTGTCATTACTAACATTATAAATCAATCTTTAATACTAAATAATTTTCCTACATCATTTAAATCTGCAAATATTATTCTTTTACCTGAAATGAACCACACGTGTGATTGAGATAATTTATTGCACTGTATAATTGAACTTGACTTAATTTCACTGTTAATACAACTTATCACTCCAACTAAAACTGATGTTTGAATGTGTATTCCTTTCGCACCGTAGTGCTAATATATATGCCAATAAAAATCTCATGGAGCCGGTCAACAAAAACCACTATAAAAACAATATGAAGAATTGGATAGAAAATATTACCATTATTATGAAATGAGAAATGATATTTTTCATGTTGTTTACCACTTTTAATTGTAAGTAACGTTACTGCAGTTCCGCCCTATATGGACATTCTCAAACTAATACAATAAACTCTTAGAATGAAACTTGAGAATGTCCATTATAGGACGAAATTGCCTGTCCTATGATGGCCTCCTGTGTTTGTCCCTCTTTCGGAATCTGGGGTCATCTCTGTTCAATGCGTTGTGTGACTAGCTTAGCGCTGGGATGTCGTGCGCTCGAATTCTGTCGAACGTGTCCTCTGCGTGTTTTCTCATGTATGGGTCCACGTAGTGTATGTTCAGGTCTAGATCTCTGAATATGTAACTATTCGGTACATATCTTGGAGCGTTTATGGCGGCCCTTACGCACGCGTTCATAAACGACTAGATCTTTCTTTTGTATGTCGCTGCGCATTCGTCCCAGGCAGTACAGGCATACAGAATTATCGGCAGTATTACGGTCTTTATCATTAGCAGCTTTACTGCTCCTTCATCCTATTCTTGGTAATAGGTTTTGTCGGGCAGATCTCGACATTTCTATTCTCTGCCGTACATGAGACCAGAACGTTAATCTTCTGTCTAGGTTGACCCCCAAGTATCTAGCTTCGTTGGTCCACGGAATCTCTTGTCCGTTAAAGATGACATTTCCTTCCTTGTGTACCATCCCCTCCGAGTGAACAGTATTGCCTGACCTTGTCAGGGTTTATACTGATCTTCCACAAGTTGGCCCATTCCTCTAATCTATCCATGACTCGCTTTGTTGGATTATCTGGTTCCACTTCACCTCTTCCTATTGTAAATAAGATGGGGTTGTGGTCTGATGGTCCTTCGTCTAGTACTTCTATCTCCGTTGTTATAATGTTCTTCACCATTGCGACGTCAAGAATGTCTGGGACTTGGTCTTCTCATAGATAGTATGTTGGGGATTCCGGTGTGATCATTGCGATGTTCTCTAATTCTTCTAGTATTATGGCTAGCTGTCTGCCTCTTTGATTTCCGTTCCTACAGTTCCAGTCGCGTGACTTTGTGTTGAAGTTGCTTATGGAAAATGTTGGATGATGATCTGGAAACATTTCTGCTATGTCGGTTTCCTCTAGTCTTATGCCTTGCGGAGTCAGGTATACCGACGAAATCCTCAGCTGTTGGTAGCGTTTCAGTTTCACTCTAACCGCTACTGCTTCTCCTAGTTGTACATTTGGTTTTCTATTTTCATGTTGCGCTGAGACGATTTTGACTAGTAGCGCCGCGCCCCCCTGGCCTGTCTGTCCTGTATAAATTGTATCCTGGGATGCGGTAGCCCTTTTCACTCCTCATCCGTGTCTCCTATAGTGCCATGACGTCTATGTCTAGTCGTGATAGCAGTTCCAGTAGCTCGTTCTTCCTGTCTGTGAAACCGTTGATGTTCCACGATCCTATCTTTAGCAGTTCGTTCTGGAATCCGTGCTGGCATTAACGTCTTTCAGTTGCCCGTTATAAAGCAGTTAATACCGTTTGTACAAACTTCTGCTACTCAGTCGAGAGGTTTCCTAACACTTTTATTAGGGCGTTACTGCTGTCCGTTTGTGCTCTTGGTGAGGTCGTCTTCCTGGCTAACGGCTGCTGTCTAGGTCTCTGACTATCCGCTTTTCGAGGCATTCGAGAGCATCGCTGTGCGTGACCGAAGTACTGACACCGGTAGCACCCCCCATGCCCCTCCCGGGTTGTATGCCCAGGTCGCAAGCTCCCTCCTTACGGAATCGCTTCCGCAGGGGGATACTATCCCTTTATATATTCGCTGCGGCTCCGCCTGCACGATCAGGTTGACGCACGTTCTTATGTCGAATATTTTGTCTTGGTTTTTCGGTTCTTTGACCAAGAACAAGGGTAGTATCAGTCTTGTATTTTTGGATGTCATTCTATGACACTCCAGAACCTCAAACTTTTGTTTTCGTGGATTGTCTGCTACGTCGCCTTCCTCCACGTTCTCCGGTATCCCCCGGATGACTGTGTGGAGCGGGATTTCTTTATCGATTGTGTATGTGTGGAAGATCAGGCGGGCTTCTTCCATATATTTTGTACATTTTTTCCATTCCACTTCGTTGTTATTATAGTTGTATATGCCCTCTTCCGTTATGCTTGCCCTGTTATATTGGATTCGCCTTTTTTCTAATCCCTTCGACACCTCGTTCCACTTCTTTGAGTCGTGCATCACGATTGGCGGTGGTTTTGACGGATCTGTATTTGGGTTTGTCCTGTCTTCTTTTGGCGGAGTAGTTGGTACCACTTCGTCTTTGTTTGGCTTTACTTTTGTCTTACATGAGTGTATGTTGTTGGGGCTGGTACCAATTCTTTGTCTGGCGTCCTTTCGTTTACTGTTGGTATCCCTTTTTCTATGGCTACCGTTTCCGCCTCGGTCTCCATGTCTACATGGCTTTCTTTCTCCTTGTTTCATGCGTCTTCGCGTTTCCCTGTTTTTTTCCATTTTCACGCATTGGAAACTGGCCTCCGACTCGGTTTTCGAGCTTACTTCTGGGGCTCTTGGCCGCTTGGTTGCTCGTGGACCTGTGCTATTCTCTCTTTTTCAGGGATGTTCCACCTTTTCTCTCTTTACATTTCCTTGTTTTCCTTCTGCTGGGTCTTTTTGTCTTTCCTCCCCTTTCTTTTCGATTTCGTCTATTCTGCCTTTCATGTTCTCTATTATATCCTTCATAGCGATGATGTCTTCTTCGTACTGGATCTCCTTGAGAATTTAATTTTCGTGCTCTATTTTTCAATGTAGCAAAAAATTCTGTATGTGCATGCACACGGTTTAGCTCTGACAAGAACTGATTTCTCTATGTCTTGTGTTAACACAGCATTAACACTCTCACAATATGTCGCACTAAATATTAGCATTCTACACTTCAAGCTTGTTCACTCTACGGTGTCAATGATATGCTCGACTATTCGAAAGGCATTGGTGATACACATTTTGGGTTTTAATTACTCAGCATGTATGTTAATGACCCCATAGTTACATAATAGAACACAGTTGGTAAAACCGGTAACTTGTCGAAAGTTACTTTCAGGAATCTTTTCAACCAAAACCTTAGGGCCACTTTAATTCACACTAAATACTTCAAATATTGTACATGACTTATACGGACGATACTCAAATATATTATTCTTTTAATCTGACAGAGCCCCAGTTATCGGGGAGCTTATCAGCGATGATCATTGAAATCAATAGTTATCGATGATCATTGAGATATGATTGTTCAGTAAAAAACATGCAAATTTCGTAAATTATTTATTCATAGTCGAAACAATATACATTCGATATTTTCAAATGATTTCAGTGAAATAGTTCGTGGAGATCAGTTATCTCGAGTTTGAACTTTTTGAATTAACTTTCATTTTATAGGCATCCAAGAAGAATACAGCTGCTGAAAGTGTTCCTAAAAATCTGCACCGGAATGTTTTCTGCCTGGTCACTTGGTATGCCAATCTGTATTTGAAGCTAGCATTTATCGTTTCCGTGATGGCATTATGTATTTCACAGACTCCATAATTTCCTGTTGCGATTTGGTTTTTCTCTCTTGAAATAATTTTCCTCATTAGTTTCACTTCTGTGTAACTCTCCTCGTCTTCAATTTCTCTATGTCTTCCTTTAGCCTCTTTCAGTTTCGACCTGAGATACTTCAAATAATCTGGTTTATTTTTGTATCGCTTCTGTACCGACATTTTAAATGTATTCCTTGAATCTTCTACCTCTCTTCTTTAAACGAACTCACTCTCATCAATCAATGGACAATAATGATTGTTCTCACATTTACTTAAACTTAAATACACTTTCGAAATGTAATTCAGGTAATTCAATTTGTCATGGGGTGGGGGTAGATGACATAACTTTATTTATCACTTATTGATATCCTCCTATTACCTGATTGATAGAACGATTTTGCAACGATATTCGAGAAATAAATCAAATCGTTTTCATTGTTTAGTAAACTTCCTATGTTTCCATACCACTTGTATTTAAAACTGACATTGCACAACTGTGGCATTAGGATCATTGTATGTAATCAGTAAATTTTCAATTGAAGATTGTCAAACAATTCATGTATCCCCCTCTTGGCCTGCTCATTACATAACTTTCAACTTCAGCCTCAAACCTTTTGAGTGTATTTTTATTTTTTACTTTAACTAGCGAAGTGTTGAATAATTTAGTCCCTAAATACAAAAAATTATCTGTTTGATGTAATTGGTGTAACATACTTTTGTTCATTTCTGGTTTCGAGCACATGTGTGCGACGTTGTAATGCATCTCTATTTGAGTGTTTATTATATTGTTTATATTGTCTTGCATATAATATATCTGTCGAATAACTAATACTTTCGCTGCGACAAAAAATTGATTGTTGTGCTACCTATGGTTTTTATTCAGTAGTAAGTTCAAAAATACATTTTGCAAGGTCTGTATTGCATTATAGTGTGCTCTTGAAACACCTCACCAACCTATGATTCCGTAGCTCAAATGTGATTCTACCAAACTGTCCTCCACTATTACTCTCTCTTTTTCATTCAAGAATTCAACAAATTTTTTAAACCCATATAAAATACACCTCAATTTTTGTGTTAAGGAGTCCACATAAGTTTTCCATCTGAAAGAACGATCCAATATTATTCCCAAATATGTATTTCCATTTGCTTCACTTATTGCGATTAAATTTTTCATGGTTACATTATAGTTTTGAAGAGATTTCTCAAGGCTATCGAATGTTAAGTAAACCGTGTTTTTGAAATTCTCCGATAATAGTCTTTAGTCCAACCTTGTTTTAATTTTGGCAAAATTCCTTTCAATTTTGATTTTCAAATTGTCCAGTTTGTGTCATTATAGATTACCACAGTATCACAGATGATTTGACCTTTTTTCTCCAATAGAAATATGTTATTCATATAAATTGAGAGTAACAAAGGATCCAACACTCTCCCTTGAGGTCCACCACATGCTACTTCCTTTATTTGGCTGATTTAATCATTTATTTTGCCCTGTTGTTTTCGGTTTCCCAAATAACTTTCGAAGAAACTGTGCTGTACGTCTTATTCTCATGTTCTCTAAGGTTTCCACGAGTATGGAATGGTGAAGGGTATCGAAAGCCTTTGCCAAGTCTAGAAATATACCGATTACTGGTTCACCTTCATCTATGCCTCTGTAAATACTAAATACTGTTTGCTAATGAATGTATTGCAACTTGAGTTGACTTGTGGTTTCTAAAACCGAATTGGGAGTTTGAAAGTAAATGATGTTTTTCCAGGTATTCGTTACCTTTTGTTTTTTCAATCATTTCTACTACTTTAACCAGGATTGTTATTAGTTAAATTGGTCTGTGATTTGCCATTGAATGTCTTTGGAAATTGCCCTGTTTCTTTTTCAATTGTGTATGAGTGGAAGTCCATATATTTTGTACATTCTACTTCATTGTTAATATGGATGCATATGCCGTGATTCCTTAGGCGCGCCCTGCTATATTGGATTCGCCTTTTTTCTAATCCTTTCGACACTTCGTTACACGTCTTTGAGTCGTGCATCACGATTGGCGGTGGTTTGGACGGATCTGTATTTGGGTTTGTCCTGTCTTCTTTTGGAGGAGTGGTTGGTACCACTCGTCTTTGTTTGACTTTACTTTTGCCATACTTTTGTGTTTGTTGTTGGAGTTGGTACTACTTCGTTGTCTGGCGTCCTTCCGTTTACTGTTGGTATACCTGTTTCTATGGCTACCGTTTCCGCCTCGGTCTCCATGTGTACGTGGCTTTTTTTCTCCTTCTCTCTTTCTTCTTGTTTCATGCGTCTTCGTGTTTCCCTGTTTTTTTTTCATTTTCAAGCATTGGAACTCGTCCTCCAACTCGGTTTTCGAGGTTACCTCTGGGGCTCTTGGCCGCTTGGTTGCTCGTGCATCTGTGCCATTCTCCCTTCTTCAGGGATGTAGCAAGTAATGAATCTGAAATGAATTTCATAGGAAAAATTCTGTATGTGCATGCACACGGTTTAGCTCTGACAAGAACTGATTTCTCTATATCTTGTGTTATCGCAGCATTAACACTCTCACAATATGTCGCACTAAATATTCGCACTCTGCACTTCAAGCTTGTTTACTCGACGGTGTCTTTGATATGCTCGACTATTCAAAAGGCATTGGTGATACACTATTTGGGTTTTAATTACTCAGCGTGTATGTGAATGACTCCTTAGTTACATAATAGAACACAGTTGGTAAATCCGGATGACAAAGAGTCAACTTGTCGAAAGTTGCTTTCAGGAATCTTTTCAACCAAAATCTTAGGGCCACTTCAATTCACAATGAGTACTTCAAATATAGTAAATGTTTCATGACTCATATGGACGATAATCAAATATATTATTCTTTCAATCTGACAGAACTCCAGTTATCGGGGAGCTTATCAGCGATTATAATTGAAATCAATAGTTATCGATGATTAATGAGATATGATTGTTCAGTAAGAAACATGCGAATTTCGTAAATTATATATTCATAGTCGAAACAATATACATTCAATATTTTCAAATGATGATTTCAGTAAAATAATTCGTGGAGATTAGTTATCTCGAGTTTGAACCATGTGAATTAACTTTCATTTTATAGGCATCCAAGAAGAATACAGCTGCTGAAAGTGTTCCTGAAAATCTGCACCGGAATGTTTTCTGCCTGGTCACTTGGTATGCCAATTTGTATTTGAGGCTAGCATTTATTGTTTCTGTGATGACATTATATATTTCACACACGCCATCATTTCCTGTTGCGAGTTGGTTTTTCTCTCGTGAAATAATTTTCCTCATTAGTTTCACTTCTGTGTAACTCTC
>WOGO01001684.1:0-17455 GCA_015342085.1 Leptinotarsa defecta
CAGAAAATTTGCTTTCGCTCAATTCATTGAAGAAATCAACGAAAGTAATATCAATGGCAACACAATCAACGGATAAAGTGTTCAAAATAACCTCCATCTAGTTCCATACAATAATACAGTCCACTTTCGATAGCGTTCCTTACATTATTGAATATATCCGGAGTCAGAAATCGACATTCCCGAACAATTGTCTGTCGCAGGTTTTCTGGATTTGTAGAATTTATTTAATCAGTAGTAAGCGTTTTGAAATGGACGACACTGATAGTTTTTTCTGCACTGGTAGTCTTTGTTGAATCTAGTTGTCGCAGAACAAAAAGTAGATAGTTGGCCTTCACGAATTGTTATTTAGTCATCCTTCACTGTGTTCCAACATGGTTTATTCTACTGAAGAAATAATAGAAATTGTTGTAATTATCGAAATAATGAATGTACTAAAGCTGCTGCAAGAATTTATAATACGAATCATCCAGACCGCAATGTGTGCAATCAATACGTTAAACAGAGGACCTGCGACAGAAAATTGTTCGGGAATGCCGATTCGTGATTCATCTTCAATAATGTAAGGAACGTTTTCGAAAGTAGTATTACTGTATGGAACTAGATGGAGGTTATTTTGAATACTTTATCCGTTGATTGTGTTGCCACTGAAATTACTTTTGTTGATTTCCTCAATAAAATGAGCGACGGCGAGTTTTCAGTTTTTTCTTAAATGATATGTTCAACATTTAATTTCCGAATAACGAATGAACCAATTTCGAAAAAAATTTCCGTAGTGATAGAAGGACAAAATAATTCTCAAATGATGTATCACTCGACCCCCCATGTCATTGAAAAAAATAGGGGTGTAGTTGCTGACCGCGGGGGGTGAAGTTTCGGGTTTCATTTACATATCAGAATTAGTTCCTCCAGAAATAAAAATCGAATTGTTCTTTGAAATTTTTTATTACACGTGCGTTTCTGACTTACAGGAAGGGTCAAGTTTTCGTTGGAACGCCCTGTATATTACATTTGATGTGCAAAACTGTTAAACATAAAGTGACGTCTTCCTAACAAATGGTCGGAAACTCTTGGCGGACCGAATGTTGCCACCTGAATGTCTGAGATGGAAAACATATTTTGTCCACCGAATAGATGGATTTTAGTGAAACTTAGTGGTAATTTAGCCACATAGATTAATCTTAAATATACCTGCTTCTAAAAGTTCAATGAATATGGAATTGCAACAATTATAGCAGTACAGATTCCATGAGTCGTCGAAAAGTAGCCGAGGCCAAAACCTATGTGTCCTCTTCAACTCCGTAGACTTAGTTAGGTTCAAGTTTTCAAAATTCGACAGTCCAAAGTCTGTGGAAAATGTTAAATAGTTATAACCGTGTTAGGAATCACACGTTAAAAGGTAAGACGTCGTTAATCCTTAGCTCGCACAAGTTTTTTTTTAACAGAACCAACGTCAAAATTCAAAATACACTAAAATAAATAACTTTTTACGAAAATACTCTGCCGAAAGAGCATATTCCTCACTACGAAATAGTAACAATAAATCAAAATATTTTCTTCATTTCATTGAACTTGTTCAAATTCACTCGTTCCATAGATATATTCCATATTTTAAAAATAGGTGCAAGTACACGCTTTCAGTTATTTATGTTTTCAATCGATATGTGCTGTAATTTTTGTTATGCATGAATATAATTTTTCTGGTATAGTGATTAGCAAATTTGGTAAAATTCACAAAATTCGGTTATATTTGTATTTTCAGAATAATCATTAAATAATTCATTGAATTCTCAGAAAATATGCTGTGTGTATATTCGTGTAGATATTGAAAGTGACATTTGGTTATTCGTATTGTATTCTTTTGACGTCTGTTGAAGTAAATATACCTGTTTTCATCTAAGGTGTTCTTTACAATTGAACAGTATTCTCGCCACATTCGACGCCAAAGTTTTTACTGGTACTTCGATATTCCACTTCATTTTGATAGATCCTTGTAATGCCCAAATGCTGTACTAAGTGAATATTCGAACGTGAATTTTCCACCCCTAAACACGCGTCAAATGACAATCAACCCCTCTTCCTAACATCACATCAGGCAAGTATGTGGAGTATTTGTCGAGCATTTCATGCATTCCTGCTTTTGTCGCCATGAGTCGCATTGAAGATGATGGAATTGAAAACGGATTAGAATTTTGTTTGTGTTTACCAAATCGGTAAGAATTGAGTTTCATTGAAAATGTCGGCGATACATATCGGCGAAACTACTTGGCGGAGATGGGATTGGATGTCGTTGGATGAGATTCTCGATGCGGCGCGGTAGTTTGGAATGAAATAGCTTTAGGTTATTTTCTAGGATGAAAGGAATCCCTTCAAGCGAAATGTAAATCACAAATAGTTATTTTGCATTTAGGAATATACCGATATACTGGGAGATGTAATGTCTGTGAGAAACAGTCAACGCCTTTTATCCGACTAAGACACATTGAAAAGAAGCAGCCTATATATGTACTTATGTATATTGGAATATACGTTCGTATTTATCATTTTTTTATGGAGATGCACAATCACAGTAATAACATTCCCAAATCGCCCTATGCCTATGAGAAAGTAAAGATTTGTGTTGGGTCAAATCACTGTATCCTGTATTTTTGAAAAGTGTTGTTTGAGGTATTTCAAGTTGAACTTCGTAGCAATCGGCAGCTATAATTTACGGCGTCTTTCGGACATTCATCGCTTTATGTGAAATGGATAACTGAGACAGTCGAATATTCCCGTGAAAGTATCTATACAGTGCGTTCCAGTTATACCGAGCCACCCTGATTAGGTCATTTGATATTGAGGCTGTGAAAAAATCAAGGAGCACGTCTACTTGGTATACTTCTGGAAGTTTTTGATTGTTAGGTCTACGTTTTATCATTAGATTCTTATATTTGTTCGTATTTCAACTCGAGTTATTATTTCCTTAATTAGTTTCTGGTGTGAGTATAAATTAGATTTGTCACATAAAATCATGAAAACTGGTGAAGTTCATAACAGACAAAATGACCGTTCAGATATAATTAATGTTATAGTTCTTGGACACGCAGGAAAATTTGCAGTATTTTACAAAGTTGTTCCAGGCATAAGGAGTGAGTCGTACAAACGTTTTCAGAAATTGTCATTAATACAATTCAAAAATGATTCATGAATTGAACGAAAATATTTCCGACAGACGAGTTGAATTTATTGAGATTTTATAGAAACGCGTCAATTGTAATCTAGCTTTCTTGTATAGGTATAATGTTTTTCGTTTGAATGTTTCTTTCATTTGAATGAAGAAATTGATTCTCAAAATTCCTGATAATGGAATGATTTAAATCCCAATAAGGTACACCAAATTCACAGCCAATACTCTTGAAAACGATATGTTTGAGCAGGAATTTTGATTACCATATTATATGAATAATCAAATTATCCAAAGCATCAAGAACGTCATCCTGTTAGATTGTATCTTGCGAAAAGGGGTAGTTTTTCAAAAGGATGCGACATTTCCTCGATAATACTTTTCTTGTCGATGAATTGAAAGGAGACGTTCTTCAAAATGGCTACCCAGATTTCCCCATTTAACTTTTCTGGATTTTTGTATGGGCTACAAAACAAAGCCATTTTCTGTAAATGCTTTACGGAAAAAAATGACTAGGTCTCGCAATCTTCATGATGTGAGGGAGAAAAAGAAGCTCGTTTTTATCAAGTCATGGTGCTGAGTTCGAACTTTATAAAATTATTTTTCTGTTTAGTTTCACTTTCTAGTACGAAATTATTGTGCACATGTGCACAATACTTCACATGACCATCTTACAGTAGACTTACTGCATCGATGTTTTGTGGCACAACAACCGATTTTGGACGACCTTCACGGAATCCGTCGGCGACCGTACTACGACCATGTTCAAATTCACTATACCAGTGATATACTGTGGTTTTTGATGGTGCTTTATCGCCATAGAAAAAAACTGAGTTCATCGATAAATTCTTGTTGAGATAATCCACGTCGGAAGTTGTGAAAAATAATCCAACGGAAGCCTTCTTAACCTTTTCTTAACTCACTGTAAACGTTACAAATAACTTTGTATACAAAACGTTTTGAGTACGTTTATGATAAAAAATGTCAAACTTCATTATGATATTACCTATTGACATTAGTGTTGCCAGTTTCCGAAATGTTAATAGTTCCCCATCGTAGTTGAGGTACTCAGCTCAGGGAGGTTGAGCTAGAATGTTTCATAATGAACTAAAATGTTCCAGGATGTTTTCGAACGTTCCAAACTATTCTTGGACATTCCACATCATTCAAGAATTTATAGGTATGTTCTAGAATATTGTGGGATACTGTCGAAATACTCACAAATATTCTGAACTGTTCTAGAGATTTCTTGGGGGCGAAAATTCCGGAGTTCATATCTTCGAATCGGCGCCGTTCAGGTGAAACTAAGAATTTCTTTCTGGATAAGAAATAGGGGCCTTCCACATTCCATTCCATAATGATATGAGATGTTCCATGATGTTCCCGAACGTTTCAGATGATTCCATGATTTTCTGTACTTAATGTTTTTGATTGCTTTCGAATACTTTCGCATGTTCTGGACTGTTCTTCAACTTACTAGAAGGCGTAACTTCCACTTTAAATATGATCAAAAACATGCTCTTCAAGAGAAGAAAAACGCAAACCTTCTTCATGGATAAGCTGATATGATACTATGTTTCCTAACCGGGAGAAGCCTAGTCGGGACGCTAATAGGAAAGCATTATGAATTATATTGACGGGGCTTCAAGAAAAAAGCTTGGCTTGCTCAACCTCTTCAGTGAAAAATAACTATTGATCCCAAAAAAAGAATGGATAAATCATTATAAAATATTTTTGAATTATTTTCACTCTTGATATTCTTTGCTTCGTTCAGTTCCGTTCAGTTTTGATGGAAGTCATGAAATGAACTAATTATCAAGTGCTCATAAATGTTCGCTTCTTGTCGAATAAACAAATGATTTCACCAAAAAAATATATTTTGTTCAAAGTTCACCTGCACAATTTCCACTCGAAGTAATTGTTTCTTTTTTATTTCCAGGTGAGTTCGTCATGCTTTTACGTGTACCTACATCAATGTTTTGCAATGAAATCTAGTAAGTATTATATTTTACAAATATTATTGTCAATATCGTAGGCACTGGACGTGTTTGGCAAGTGTTCGTCGAAGAGGTGGAATTGCATACGATTACAACCAATTTTGAACAAAGAGAGATTTTGATGAATTTGAAATATGAAAATCTTTATATGACCTTTAATGCCAGGCCTCGTTCCCAAAAGACACTGATATTACAAACACATTATCAAATAATGTTTCATGACTGACATCTCTATAGAAAATTTGAGATTTTTTTTCAATTCAACATAAATCTACTTTTTGACCAGAGGAGAAACTTTTTCCGAGGTCAAGTAAAAGTATCCTTTCCAGTTATTCTAAGCACTCGCAATAAAATATCATCAAGTACTATTACAATCCAGGGAGACGACCTGCTGATTTACCTTCATTTTATCGCGAGATCAATTCAAGGGTTCGATTTTATTCATAGTTTCTAACAAACATTTCATCTCAATGTATCTGAAACTATCAGTAATACGATAAAAAATGCCTATTTTCAGTGTTTTTCGTCACCAAAAAATTTTCTTCATATAAAATCATGATTATCTCGGATAATATCAATATCAAATACACCGTGTGTATTTCAGCCGAGTCTAGATTTGACTTGAGCTCGGCTCGGCTTGATTTCAAGTTTGACTCGAGTTTTGAATCTCCCGCTCGCCTCGAAATCGAACACAGTTAGGCTACTTCTGCCAATTCCAACATTAGAAACAATAAACTCTGCATTAAGTTTCTTATTCCGTTATGAAAGGAAACTTATCGATACCGAAGATTGTAAACTGAGTAGCTCCAAAATTTAGGATTTTTTTATGAGACACAAAAAACGTTTTGAAAAATGAAGTTGTATAGTTTGCCTATATTTAATGGCTGGTGTTCATGGATATTTGTTTGATGGTTTTGCATGTTTTTCTTGTAAGATACTACTTTGACCATTATGTAGGTTATTTTTTTTTTCCACCAGGTAGACAACCAGTTTACAACTTTCGGTATCGATATGTAATGTCGGGGTTTGGCAAAAATCAAACGATAGTTAGACCCTATGATTGCACTTGATACTTTACCAGGGTTTTTTATAAATCTACCACTTAGGGCTAGAAAAAAAGTTAGGAGACCCTGTCCTAGCCCTTATGAAGGTATAGAGAACAGATTATTGAGCTGAAATTTTTTTCAATGAATATAATAATTTTTTGTAACCATCCGCTAAAAATATGTGTATTGAATACTCGGAGCCTTGAAGTATTCCACGCAATAAATTTATTGTCGTTATATTTCACAATTTCATATTTCTACAGAACGACAAAGTATGATAAAGAAAAATATGTTTCCATTCCGCTGATTGATTCTCTCAACGCACAAAATATTTAGTATATTCAATAACACAGTTCATCACTATTTCAACATCAAGTTGTATACAGTTACAAACAAACTTCTTCTAATCTTCAAAATTGAGGCAGTTTCATAGGTTTGTGTCACCCTGTATATTCTTTTGGGATATTTCGTCAATTGTAATGTTTATTTCTCCATTCTTTGTCACCCCTTGTATATTATGATAGAATTTGACATTGATTGTAATTTCTGTTGACTGTTAATACATTGCGCCAAAATATTGGGGGCATCGCCAATTTTTCCTGTGAAATAAACCTTATTTATTACGTTTCTTTTATTTATGGGGGAGAAAGACCATTAGGAATTACGTTCGGGGCGTTAGAAATAATAATGAAGGAGGGAGGCCAGACAGCATTACAACTAAATCCGGAATTCCTACGTTTATACGGTTATTTATGGGAGGAACTGGAAATGCTGACACTTCTCGGAGATAATCTGCCGTTTTGCTGAAAGAGCAGGTATTTTTTATCAATACGTGCCCTATCGCTGGCTTAGAGAAGTGAAATGGATAATTCATTGTTCATATCTTCTTGCCTTTATACGAAACAATAAATGATTCCTCGCAGGGTGAATCAGTATACAATGTGGGGCATAGTGATTCACTGTGAGTTTTTTTTAAGTGGCGCTGAGTCGTACTCTGTTTATTTTTTAGATATGGGGATTGAAATTGTGACTGATAATTTGGGAGAAACTTTCTATTATATGTGAAGAATGTATTTCATCAAAAAACAAAAAACATTATTATTAAAAACCTGAGAAAACTGGAAAACCTTGAATGATCCTTAGCTGTTTGAACGGAATTTGAAGAAATAATCCCCACTAAATAAATTTCAAAAAGCTTACTAATGAAATTTGTTTTGAATTTTACAATGAAAGGATTTCATGGTTGAGGAAACTATAATAAAGCGAAACACGTGTCGTGATTTTGTGAACCTTTTATTGTGAAAATACATTTCATCAGTAGATTTTGATATAGATTTCAATCAAATATTGGTCAGTTCCATTTGATTATAATATAAAATACTTTTGGTAAAAAAGTTTTGATTTTCTACTCCCGAACAAAGGAAAGAAGAAAGCAATCCAGTTCGAAAATAATATCTCCCAAAAAATATACCCCTTGAATTTGATATATTTTCATTTTGGAAAATACAACGAATTAAAAGTTGTTCAGAATTGAAGTTATTCTCAAATACATTCTCTTCAACCTACAATTTCTTCAAAAATCACACTTTTTTGTAAACACTATTGCAATGGCTGGTTTTTAGTTTCGATAAACATTATAACTAATTTTGAGAAAATGATTTTGTGTTTTCAACCAAAAAATTTAATAATCCTGAGAAATATAAAAGCTTGATTGACAAAAATTGAAATTTTATTTCAAAGTATGAAATTCGCGCCAAAATGCTTATACTACATGAGCTGAAAAGTCTTAGGCCCAACACATAGATGGCGCTAGTCCTATTGCATTAATCGCTTTTTTAGTAAGTACTAACCTTCAATAGGAAGCTGTGAAAATTTCATGATATTTTACTGATAAGTCTGTGAGTACCAGAGCCCGAAGTTGTTTTTGATCCATCTGTGACCCAACAACTATTTGCTCTAAAAATTTCTTCCTTCCTCAGAATCCAATCCTCTTTACTTGGGAAAAGTACTGTAAAAGGCAGTTCGTAGTTGACAGTTGGAGGCATAATGTCAGAGGTCTTTCCCAGAATGCTGTGATTCCAGTGTCAGCCAGCAGTCTAGTGTACTCTGCATTAGCCTGTAAAGCCGTCGGCCACCAGACAATTACCCCATAAGTTGTCATTGGTCTGACAATCATCGCATATATCCAATGGATTTGTTTGGGACCTAAACCCTTCGATATGTTCATAGGGACAGTTTGGAACTGTGTAAAACGTTTTCCAAATGAGCGTTCCAAGTAAGTTTTTTATCAAGAATAATGCCAAGATATTTCAGCCCCGTTCAAAATGGAATGATCTCACTATTGAGGGAAAGGGGCATCAGATCGTCGAACTGTCCCCTTCTGGTGAAGGAATTATCACAGTTTTGCTAGGGTTGACATTCATCTGCTTCCTCTGGCATCAACTGTGAACCACGTCCATCGTTCTTCGGAGGATATTAGTCGCTACCCTTCCTGACGAGGACCTTGCTGAGATGACATATTGGTGATTACTAAGGAGGGATTGGTCGTATCAATTCAGGGTATGAGTTTTTCCGACCCACTTCAGGTATATATACCACCCAGACCAGCTCTATACCATTTTATGAGAACAGGTAAATTTTTTTGACCGTGTTGGAGAAGAGCTAGAATATCCTCTACAGGAGATTTGAAGGGCTGAAACGACTCGATAGCCCATTCATCTGCCAGTGCTGTGATAACCTTCTTAACGACCTCCCAATCGTCTTTTCTTTGGCGGTTAGCGCTCTTAGAGAGCAAAGATATGTTACTATCAAGAGTCTGTCTTCCAGAAAAGTGGTTTTCTATTAAAAGCTCTGACGTTCATTTTCTGGAGGACGTAAATGATCCATCGGGTCGTTTCAGCGACCAAATTACAGCAGTCGGCTCTCTAGAAAAAATCTTGTGAATTAATATGCTGCGAGGTACATCAGACATACTCTCACATAACTTCCTCCAAGACTGTTGTTTTATAAAGCTTCCAGTTACATGACTCTTTAGCTCAATTGAATAATCGTCGAATTTCTTCCCTTAGTTTTTCAAGGCTTTTGTTCCAAGAGTCTGGTTATCTCTTTTAATCCTTATTGGATATTTCTCATGAAAGGATGATATCGTTGCTTCCTAGAAGCTACTGTATCCATATCATCACAACTGTCAATAGTAATTAATCTGTCCCCATAGTGCGATTGAAGGGAGTTTCTATAACGGCCCCAGTCAGTAGACCTTGAGTCACGATATTCCACTGCTGGTCTTATATTTGTTTCAATATTGAACAGAATATATCTTTGGTCTGAACGAGAATATTCAGTAGATACCTTTTGCAGGTGAGAAAAGTTAGTTCTGAGCTCTAGTATAAAATCAAAGAGTAACTCACCTCGATAGTTTATATTCGTACTGCCCACGCAGTATGGTGTGAATTGGCGTCACATCCCATTACCATCCCTTTTGCTGTAATCGATAAGTCATTCAACAGCTAAAAAATGTACGGTATCCGAATGTCCCGGAAAGTAGGCAAAGCAGGCGATTATATTCGTTATACTCTTTCCGCCTGGTAGGGCAGAAAGGGTATAATATATAGGGTTACCACGTCTTGGGTGCAGAAGCCTGTAAGTAAAATATAATTAATATCCTTCCTGATGACCAGACATGCGCTGGGTTTCACCCCAGGGCACGCTATTACCTCACCAGGAATATTGCTCAGTCCGGTTACTCGACCTGTATTTCTTGTCCATGGTTCCTTCAGGAAAGCAAGGTAGATTGATTCGTCCATGAACCGAGCCTATGAAGCGGCCTTGGCATGTTGTAAGTTCGCCTACAAGCACTTGAAGTTAACGAATGTTGGTGCAAACTTAGAACTCCTCGATCCTAGGGAGGAGAAGGTGGAGGGTCCTCAAAGGCACCTCCACCCACCTCTCCTAAGATGGAAGGATGGGTTGGCTCAGATGATGGGGTGAGGACACCTGACGTCTATGAGTTGCCTGCTGGTTTTTTGGATCTCTTTAACGCGACGATTTTCGTCCTCATTTAGAGCCAAGTCCAGTTTTTTTCCTTGGTTTTCCCGACGAGGTGTTGGCCGTCTTCGTCCCCTGAGAAGCAACTGGTTTCCCAGCCATGAGAAGGGTATTAGCCGCTGGTTTAACTGTATGTTTGGGTGGAGGTTTGACTGCTCTTGGTATATTAGAGTGACTCCGTTGGTTGCTGGGAGGGTGCCCGGGCGGAATAAGACCTGCCCAAAACCAAAATGTGGTCTGAAACCCTTCCTTGCCAGCATGGCCATGATTCCATCGTCGACAGCGAATGCCTATGTTTGACTAGGGCCTTACTTTTCCTTGTGGAGAATACACCACTCCAAATGAACCATGGTTCATTTTCCTCATTCTAGTGGGGACCTGTTCGGAGGTCAGTTTTTGTCTACTTCCGTCAGGTAAGTAAGCAAAACAGATGTGTGGCTTCGGAAATTGTTCCCTTGTGACGCATTTCAGAGAATCGCCTTCTCAAGGTTGCAGAGTATTAACTACACTCACAAGCCAGTAGGCGCTGCCCAAGCCGAAGAGCGCAACTCTGGAATTGAACCTGCGGCCCATTATCTGGAATAACCTCTACAGCCGTCAAAATAGCATCCTGAAGAGATTCCAGCTGATTGGCCGTTAATGAGGTAGTCGGGTAATCAAGATGCAATATTCCCACCTTGATTCCTTCAATATTCTTCCCATATGAGGGTTTTGTCACGTCAGCTATAACTGACGATGCCTTAGTTTCTTCCGTGCAGGGCTCTTTCGCCTCTGGTGGTTCGATTATGGTATCCCACAACTAGAAATTGTAAATAATCCAAAAATACTTCTAAGAAGCAGGTAAGCAATAGAGTCTGTTGAATTGTTGTTGAAATACAAATGATCCAAAACGACATTGATATGACGTTATTCGCTCTGTCTTTTAACTTATCATAGCGGACTACTGAATTTTTCAATCTCATTTTATGAAACATGTGTGAATATATTTATCATTAATCATTCCTGAAAAATATAACCCTTTCAATTCATATGTGAATATGAATTGATAATGTGAAAAAACAATTGAGGGAACAAAAAATTTATCTGTGCCGAAACTGACGACTTGATTGAAATCAATATAGTTTCGATTTTAATTTAATTTTCTTCTTGACATTTGAAGATTTGATATATGTGATTGATGACTTATTTACTTTACGGTAATTCATGATCACTTAAATGAAATGAATAAAAAACACTTTTGTCTAAATGACACTGGTAGATTTTATTTATATATAAATATAAATAAAGATTTGATCTTTCAAATGATTTTCTACAGTAGTTTCAAAGAGATGGTCTCTTCTAAACTACTGTAGAGAAATCAGTATTGTGTTTGTGTATATAATTTTGTTTCACTTCCTAAAATCAAATTCTCTTCGAAATTTTATACATGATAAGACAGAAATTATCAATTCTCACTTGAAAATTATCCAGAAAAGAACTCAATTTCTTCCTTATGTGCTTTTTCCTTTTTGCGCTTTTTCCAACTTTTGTTTTCAATGCTAGCATTGAAAACATCGAAAACTTAGGGTATTGAATTTTTCTCAAATCTCAACGCACTTATTTCGAATCTTCACAGAGCTGACTATATTATATCTATATTTGTTTCATGAATTTGAGTTTCTACATTCAGTTCGAGTCCGTGACGACTATTATAAAATTCTTCAAATGGCAAAGTTCAAAGAAAGTCGATTCTGCTTTTGCATTAGTTCTTATTGGACTTGGTATTTTTTTCTCACTCCTATTTTGTCGGATACAGCTATAAGTTCATCAAAAATTGTGACTCTATACGTGCCCCACTTGGCAATCTTCGATAGCAATGAACATCATCATTTCGAAATTTGGCAACTTCATCCGCGACTCTTCGGCAGACATTCGATATTATTTCAGCATTGTTTCCGCAGCATCATCAATCAAGATGGTGTTTAGTGTATATAAAAAATATTCTTCTTTTGTTTTACCCCACAATTTTTTCAGAGTGATACTTACATTGAATATTTTGATTTCAAAGCATTTGATAGCCTTGTTTGTAAGATTTTATTTATTTTTCATTTATTTATATACACGGGCTGGCCCAATTCAAATAATTATCACAGTGCCATACAGTTGTCGATGCAAAGTAGTGGATTATAAGAGTATTACAGTTTCATAATAGTGAGATAACATATATATCAATTAAGAAAAATTCACCTTGTATAATAAATACCAACTCATCTAATTCTTGCAAGCAATTTACTCTAAACACAATACAACAGCCAAAGCTGAAAATGTTGAATCTAGGTGAAGAATATGGTTGTTGAAGCAGGAAACTGTTTTGACTTATTAACATTTTTATTTCGGTTTAAAGGTTTCAAGTCTGCAGAATCATTTTCCTCTATACCACAGTTACCAGTTACAATCATTACTCAATGACTTCATCATCAGGTTATCACTGTAGGACGTTGATTTTTCACGGGGACATATTTTGGAACTCTTGAACGTAATCGATATTTTGATTTGATAAACTACAACTCATGATTTGATCTCCATAAACTCTATTTGAAAAATATATCACATGTTTCGCTAACACAGTAGCTTCTTCAACAGTGATTTGAATACTACAAGTTGCTTCTTACGCTAATATTTATATACCAATTGGGAGTACCTCCATCAAATTACCTGAACCTCTACAATTCTCATATACCTGTGGTACCTCTTCAATTATTTTTACCTGAAGCATATTACCTCACTTCTACATCAATAATAATACTTCCTCAGTTTTTTACGAAAACAAGTTCAATAATCTATTCAAATTCAGTTGGTCATTCATTAGAAAGATTGAATTTTTAAGTTCATTAATTTCCATTGCTTCCAAATAATTCAGTTTCAAACCTTTATTTTCTATGTGTAAAATTTTGAACTTTCCGTTGAAGATATGATTTCATTCTATAAGATGATTTGAATATGTTGAACTTGTTTTCTTATTTACGTAGCTCATATGTTCCTGGTTTCGATTCCTAAATGTTCAGCCAGTTTGACCAATATATACCTTAGGACACGTTCCACACTTCAATTTATAAACTCCTGATTTCTCGAATTTGAATCATTTGTCTTTATTATTTTTAACTATTTCTCCCAACGTATTACTTTTTCAATATGCAATTTCAGTACCTCGTTTTCTCAAAAAAGAAGTCACTTTTTCCGTTTTTTGTCCAAAATACGTTAAAGCTCTATAATTTTGATTTTGTTTATTTAACTTATCAATAGAAAAAACGGCTCGAATCGCTTTTGCGTAGACTGTTTTGAATAGTATTTTGTTTATTAGTTCGGCTTTAAACTCATTATTTACTGCAATTTGCTTGATGATATTATGTTCTTTATTGAAATTATCTATTGAAAGGGGAACTTCAACTAATCTAACCTGCTAATTTGTATTGATATCGATGGGTAGAATCGTAATGTATAGTAATATCCATATAGGACGGTTTGTGATAAATTGAAAAATCATGTTTGTTGTTCATTCTACTAATTGTTGAGTCCGAAAAATTGACTGAGTTGTCTGCTTCTACTTCAGCTTCTACTTCAATAGTGAATTTAATGTTTTCATGAATTGTGTTAATATCCCTGTGAAAAGTATCTGATTGTCTCTTAGTACCTGTAAAACATACCAGAACGTCTTTCACTTATCTATGCCAATACAAGAAATTCTTAATCAAATGATGTTTAAAAATTGACTTCCCTAGGTTATCCATGAAAATTTCCGCAAGTAAGGGGCTTAACGGATTTCCCTTTATTAAACCTTTTGAAGAGGAATAAAATATTGTTGTTAAATTGAAAATAATTTTGTTTGAGGCATAACGACAGAAGGTCAATAATTTCTTGTTTTATAATTGGGTTCACCCTATTTTTATGTAATAATTCTATTACTATTTCTATTAAAGTAATAGTATCATCAGAAGGTATGCTGGGAACTAGATTCTGCACATCAAAGGATAATAATTTTGCGTTGTCTGTTCTCTATTTCATTGATCAAGTCATATGAATTCCGTAGACTGAATTTTGGTTGAAAGTTATAATGGTTCAGGATGATACAGATTAGCCTTTCTGATAATTTCACTAATGGTGCTGTAACAAAAGAAACCACCGGTCTAATTGGATAACTATGTTTGTGCAGTTTCATGAGTGAGTATAATTTTGGAATTTGGAGGTTCGTCTATGTTAATTTAAAGTTTTCCCTTTCAGTAGAAAGTATGTTCAAATTTTTCAAAAAACATTTCACCTGTCTTTGGAAACAATTGGTTGGATCACGTTTCAGCAATAAATCAAGAGTTTTTTGGACATAGTCGATTCGGTCAACAGCAACCACAGTGTTGTTGCCTTTATCTGCCCTATAGTCAATATAGAGTAGATGATTTTCGTTAATTTCGCTGTGTATTGACTTCACAAGTTTCAATTCATTCGTAAAGCTACCTTCTTTCAAAAATTCTGATTTTATAATATGTGACGCCTGGTATCCGTTAATAATGCTATTCAATACCCCTCCCAATGTCATTTCTGTTTCGATTCCCAAAATTTCGAAGTTATTAGTGCTATTTTCATTTCCAAGTTATATTTGAAATCTTTTTTTATCAAAACATTTTCAGTGTCTGTAAACCTCCGAAAAACCTTTTCAATTTTAGAGTTCAAATATCGTGAAAAACTAGCGCGAGAATTGTTGTCTTGATTCTATTCTCTTTTACTTCACCTATGAACGTACCATTTTTATCGTTTTCATTCAATTACATTGCCAATGAGTAATCGGTTTTTTGACAGATGGAAAGCAATAGTATTGCAACGATATTCTTTGCTCGTGAATACATGTTTCCTTGATGAATGTCGTGAGAATCGTCGCAAACTTAAAACGACAGCAGTAATCTGAGAAAGTCGATTCACACGTGAGACGCGGATGATCAGACATTCAACGCATATGCATCTCCGTCAGAAATGCAATTTGCGACACTGGAACAACGTACGGTTGAAATCCCAAATACCAGCTCGGAGACGCGAAATTTCAGAAGCAGCCGATGCGATATTTTCAATTAACTTTGACATTTACTCGACACGGATCACATCGAATTAGGTGACAAACCAGGTTGAATAATATTACTCTGGAAATCAGGATCTGATGTTTATTCGTGTTGAATGTCTATAATTGCTTTTTGTCTGTCGGCAGTAAAGTGAACAAAGTAAGGAAAACTATCATATATTAAATTTTTTTCGAAAACATCAATACTCTTTCTCATGATAACACTCAAAATTATTCCAGAAAATGATCATCGATCAATAACATATATAGTTTTCGGCAGTGAAGAATAGAAATACACATCATCATGATAACAATACTTCAAATACAAGCAAATCGATATCAACAAAAGATATCTGTCAAACAGTTCTGCAGGGATCAATATTAGGGCCGTCTTTTTATGACTTATATAAACCATTCGCGGGAGTTTTACGAACGTAGTAGATTTTTTTTATACAGATGATGCTTTCATTTTTAGAGTAGAAGATAAACTATCAAAAAATAAGGTGTTAGGTTAGGTTAGGTCCAAAGTAAGTGGGTCTATTCGACTCTCCACCGCAACCCGCAAGGGTTTATTGTGGCTCACACCTATTCACACCCGACCAAATAAACCCAGCTTCTCAACGAAGCCGATTAGTTTGTATGGTGAGTGGTCTTTCAGGTCAGACGATAAGAGTACGGCTCTGCCAAACTCTAAAAACGTGATACGGCCCCCAGCGGGGCAGGCACAAAGTAAGTGCTCTGCTGTTTCATCATGAAGACATTGAAATGCATTCTAAATGATTAATAACTTAATATATTCTTATGATGTATTTCAGATAGCGAATACTGTAAGAATTTACATGTGATGATATAAATGAATATTCTGTAGGATTATTTTAATGCCATATTCATGAAGATATCCAAGAACCTTCCTCAATTCGTAAATGTCGAGGAACAAACATTCAACGGAAAACCGCAGTTCCCATAAAAATCGTCACAACCGTCGTCTATGGTTGAAAGAGTATACCTCTGATCTTATCTTCCAAAGCAGCACGAAAAATACTCATTTAGGCTACTTAGGTACTACTGTGCGTTCAGAAACAAATAATGAAAATGACAAAGCAGCTACATTTATTATCATTAATATTCAATTAGGTTTGCTTCTGGTATAATAAGTGACGAACAATTGGAATCGGTGTCGTTAATATTTTTGTAGGTGTTGCTGAAACGACAGTACTAATAAAAATCATTATCAACTGAATATTAGAGTATCAAATTCGTTCGAAAGTATTAGAAACACACTTTTGATTTCACATTGTTTCGAATTTCATTTGGATTCGATAATGATACACAGATCTCGATCTGCAGACATGAATGTTTCATCACTGAAATACCTACTTACATTTCTTACTTGTTTCCTCGAACATTTGAAAAGAGTTTTATATTGTTTTTTTCATCGATAGTATGAGTAGATTGAACTCATTCGTGACTTAAAGTCGTAATTAATTGTATGAATGATGTGAGTGCTTCATCGTATGATGTTATTCTGATTTGGTGCTGAAGTGGCGATGAAACAATGGTCCTACGGAAAAATCGGATGTCCACCAGTGAGGATGACAGTGTTATATTGTGTAGTAATCCTGTGAATGATATGTGATTCGATTCCATACGAGTGTTTTGAATACAAACTGAATAGAGAAAGATGTTTTTTGTATAAATCAGTGTCCATATAAAAGTATTTGTTTCGAAAGAATTTTTCTTTCGTGTAATTCAATGTTTATATGAAAGAAGCGGTTTCAGGAGGACTTTCTTCCAGTTTTTGTCTGAAAGTTACTTCTTTGCATGATCTACACTTTTTTGTATAGAGTTAACTGTTTGAAATTGATTACTCCATTCCGTTCTTTGAAAGGTTTTCACATTTTTTTATATAAAGGTGAAGAAGTAGAAAGTAAAAACCTGTATTTCCCAAAAAAACTATTTATGATATGAATGTTAAGAGTAAAGTTTCAGTTTGTGAGTGAAGTAGAAAAAAAACTTACTTTTAACATAAATATCATAAAAAGTGTTTTGTACAACAGTCCTGTTTTCAAACCAATGAAGCATTATTTAATTATTGTGACACAACTAGAAATACAAATCAATTCAAAGA
>WOGO01001685.1:0-17449 GCA_015342085.1 Leptinotarsa defecta
ACGAACATCTTGATCTTTGATTATTTAATAGAAATTGTTTCCTTGGTGAGACCAGAAACATTTACTGATCTTGGCGTCACATTTGACACTGCACTATCATTTAATAGACATATTGATAATGTTGTAACCTCCTCCTGTCATTTGTACGGATTAATTGCACGTAACAATAGTGATTTCAAAGAAACTTCGACCTGAAAAACTCTATTCTATGCTTTCATAAGATCAAAGTTATAATATACATCAGTTGTGTGGAGCCCCTTTTATCAATATCATGTAGATAAAATAGATGAAATTCAACAACGATTTTTTTAACTGCTAAGCCTAAAAACTGATGGAATTTATCCTCCAATAGGAACAACCCACTCTAAATTGCTACAAAAGCATAACTTTTTCAGTCTCGAAAAAAGGCGTGAATATTATAGTGTTGTACTAACCTATAAAATTATTAAAAGCATAGTTGACTGCCCAACATTACTGGAAAAGTTTAATGTTTGCTATATAAAAACATCTTACACAAGTGTTCTGGAGAATTCTCCGATCCATACCATGTGTATATCTGCAAATTGTCAGATATAAAATCTCACTTCTTAAAATAATTGTTTTGTCACCAATTATAAATATAAAATGTGTAGTCTTTATAGTCACTTGTTTGTGATGTATTTATTATACTCTGTTATTTACTGCTCTGTAATTGGACTATGTCCTGTAGAGTATTGTATTACAAATTGATAAATAAATAAATGAATTATAAAAACTTATTTATATTGCATTATTCTAACTTTTTACCAAAAATATATTTAAAATGATCCCAGTAAATTTGAAATATGAAGAGTTACACTTATTTGATTTTTAATGATTTCACTTCAATATAAAATGTTATATTCCAAGTCAAATTTTCAAATTAGGTTAGTTGCTAAAAAAAATTGTGTATGTGTATATACCGTTATGAAAAGTTTTTATTGTAGTTTCCTTTTTTCTTTTCTTTAGAGGTTTCTATCATTTTTTTTTCATTGATGGAGAAATTGTTTTTAACCATTCATTAGATGGCAAGGCCCAAAAACAACATATTAAATCAATACCATATCCAAGAATTCTTCAAAAACCAACTGAATAAACATGTTTCAATAAGTATCGTCACTTACCGTTTCTCCTGAAGGAGGACTAAAGCTGTTATCAGAACCAAGTCTCTGATAACCAGATGTGCTCGTTCTTCGGACCTTCTCGTCTTGACTCAACTTCAAGGGTAACATTTGCTGGATTGTGCTACCAGTGCCCGACTTGAGAGCATCGCTGCTCAACCTTGAGGCCAGTTTGAAAGGAATTTGTTGTTTGATCAACACGTTTTGAGACACTTTTTGCTGATTTGTAGCCGAGATCAGGTTGATAGGAAGCTGAGATTTTGCTGGAACATTTGCTGAAACATACGGAAATGGAAATAAAAATGATAATAAAAAATATGTGATGGAGGAAAATCCATAATGTATTCAAAAAACAGTTTGTCAGATTTTCAATAAACAAAAAGTTCAAATTGAAAGGGTTATATTTTTAGGAGTGATTGATTTTTGGGAAAGAAAGTTTTTAACTTTCTACTACTCCTGTTTGATACAATAAAAATGTGGGAATCTCCCAAAGAAAGGAAGGAAGCAATCCATTTTGAAAGAAGTAACTTTATAGTGTAGATCATGCAAAGAAGTAACTTTCAGACACAAACTGGAAGGGAAAGCCCTCCTGAAACAGCTACTTTCATGTAAGTATTGAATTACACGAGAAAGAAGAAATTCTTTCAAAACAAATAGTTTCATATGAACACTGAATTAAACAAAAAACTTTTTTTCTACTCAGTTTGTATTCCAAACATTCATTATGGAATTGAATTAGATATCATTCACAGGATTCCTACACAATATACTAAATGAATGGTAGAAATTTCACTTTCATGACTGTGGTTTTTCTTATAATTAATTCATAAATTGTGTGTCTTTCTTATAATGGTGTCCAGATTGGTACTGAAGAGCCCTAAGACAAGTGTCCTACGGCAAAACATCGATGTTTACCAGTGAGGATGCAGTGTATATGTGTGTATATGCAGTGTATAGGAATCTTGTGAATGATATCTGACTCAATTCCATAACGAATGTTTGGAATACAAATTAAGTACAGAAAAGGGGTTTTTGTATAATTCAGTGTTCATACAAAAGTATTTGTTTCGAAAGAATTTTTATTTTGCGTAATTCAATGTTTATTTGAAAGTAGCTGTTTCAGAAGGGCTTTTTCTTCCAGTTTGTGTCTGAAAATTACTTCTTTGCATATATATATAGACTTACTCCTTTTGAAATTGATTATTTCCTTCCTTTCTTTCCCAAAAAACAAAAAATGTTTTATGTTCGTGCAATAAGAAAAGGAGGATGAAAATGCCAGGTCTCCTAAAGTTGTGTATTTGCATGATACATCAATAATGGTGAAAAAAGTACATAAAAGTTATATGGCATCGGAGGAAGTACTTTTTAAAAATAGTTTCTGATTGACAGGGCACTGCATAATAACAAAAAAATATTTTTCAAATGGAACAATCATTCTGTGACAACACTGTGTGAGATTTTCACTAAACAGTATTTCACTGCTAGTGAAAAACACCTGCAGAAGTTATTGTAGAGTGAAACACTTGTTGCGATTCTGTAAACTGCTACAGTGGATTTTCGTCAAATATCAACCAATTCCATCACCTATGAAATAGTCCCATCCTCCTCAACTCAGAACCCAAGTTATTAATTTTTCCGAAAAAATACGGAGTAGTGTAGCCTCTGAATTTCATTTAAATAATACTCTTTTTCATGTTTCTATTATCAATACATCGAGCAAATATGCATTATTGAAAACACCTGATATACTGACAATTCCTTTTTCTTTACACATACCCTTCGTCCATTTAGGGTCTTTTCTCCTCTCGGCTGAAGAAGTCGAATGTGTCAACGACGACTGATTGGTACTAACAATCGAGGCACTGGAACTAACCGCGCTAGCAGAAGAGGACGTATCGGATTGTGGACTACTGTCCTCTGACGTTTCTTTGCTACTATCATCAGCCATTCCCGAAGAGGGCAAAGGAACATTCATTAGCAATCCCTTACTAGTCAGCATTTCCATTTTACGGTACAGCTGCTCCCTTTGTTGATTAATGTCTTCTTGTTCAGCTCGAACTTGCTCCTGCAATCGCAAATATATTTCACATTATGGGCAACACAGTTAAATATGAATCATAATACAAGCCAAGACTTTTAAGTCGCTTCCTAGATTTGACAAGCTGTAATAATGTTTATACAATGCCTCACTTGATTAAAATTTACATAATTGCTTTTATATATATACAAAGGCAAACTTACATGTAACAGTTTTTGAGTAAACAATTTGACTAATACCTATTTTGATGTGTTCAAAATTATTTCTCTGACACCAAGAACAACATTGATTCATTACCTTTTATAATTTATTTAAGCTGTGTCACATTCTGATCAGATGTAGTGATGTTGTGTCATCTGCAAACATGGTTACCTGAACATTGAAGTAACGTAGATCATTCACAACAGAAAAAGTAGTAGATGGTCAAGAACTGACCCTGTGGTACACTACAGCTAATCAAGTGAAACAGAGTTATTACATTTGACTACTATGGTTTCACCTGTTACATCTAATTAAATACATTGGCTGACAATTCTAAAGACACGACAGTTTATTCATTGAAAATTTGGTGCACACAGTATGAAAAAAGCCTTCAACAAATCAAACCATAATGACGAAACATATTTGTTGTTGCCTGTTTCATTCTGTGAAAAAAACAGTTTATATCTGTGGAAATAGGAAGATGATCACCAGATAATATGAACAATAGATATTTTGATTTTTGACGAGCTTAACTGAAAAGAATGAAATTAGTTGAACTTGAGAAGATATGACCTGAAAGTAATAGGCATGCGAATAACTTCCGAAAAATTATTTTCAATTGATACTGGATGGAAATTCTGCCTACTTTTTGCAGCATCCAAAGTAGAATATTGGTATCATAATATTTCTACCTTTGTGGTTATTAATGAAAATGAACCATTCTCAAGTCATTTCAAGTAATAAGACTATAATTCTATTATAAAATGTTGATGAAACATAAACAAATTCATATTGTTTTTTCTTGTATCTGATAATATCAAAAAATGAAAAATAACATCAAATAAGTAAATGGCCATTACCTACCTGCAACCTCAAGAGCTCAGCCTTTTTCTCGTCCAATTCTTTTGTTTCTTGTTCTTTCGTTGCATTCCAAGCTGCTTTTTCTACACTCAGTTTGTCTTGCAAGTTTCTCAATTCCTCCAACTGCTGATTGTGTCTGTTACACTTTGAATCTGCTCCTCCTTTCAAAGTCACCACTTGAGCTTGCAAACTGAAAAAAAAACAAAATATGTTTATGTATTCCCTGTGAATATTCAAAAGATTTATAATTCAGAAGAAAAGGGGAAATGAAAATTCTGTTTTTTACCAC
Source organism: Leptinotarsa defecta (assembly GCA_015342085.1). Classification (NCBI taxonomy): domain Eukaryota; kingdom Metazoa; phylum Arthropoda; class Insecta; order Coleoptera; family Chrysomelidae; genus Leptinotarsa; species Leptinotarsa defecta. The sequence continues at coordinate 4,529 of WOGO01001685.1, forward strand.
TTTTATTTGTAACTAACGTTACTGCAGTTTCGTGCTATAAGGATATTTTCAAATTTATACATTAACCTAACAATGGTTCATTACATTAGGCCTTATATAATGAACCATTGTTAGTTCAATGTATAAGTATGAAAATTTCCTTATAGGATGAAACTGCAGTAGCGTGTGTTACAAATAAAAGTGGTAAAAACTCAGAAAGTTTCTATTTTCCTTTTCTTCATGATGATTTCTTACCACGTAGTAACGGCTACATCCATCAATTTATTGATTTATAATTCAATTTATCAATTAAAAGTAGTGCAAGGTTAATTATGTTTTCTCAACTACTTTCATGATGAAAAAGAAGTGAATGATAAAATTTCTATAGTTTTACCAAACAATGCATAACTGTTTTTAAAAAAATTCCGAGTAAAATTTTCAATTCGTGAATTCTCATCACGAACGCTTACCTTTCATTTGTCGTCATCAACTGCGAAATTATACAGAGCAAAGTATATACATAATGAGACAACTGGATTGCTGCATACTGCTGTTCTCTGCCAAGAGAAAGCAACGCCGGACCATCAGGGGCAGTTGAAAGTTGTTGCTGCAATTGTTGGTTCTCAGTATTTACATTAGCAGTATTGCCATTAGTTAAAGGCCCTCCAGATATCACACAATTTCTATAAGGCAACCGTTCCTAAAACGAATGGTCAACTATAAAATTTTGTAGGTAGAGTTATTTTCCAGATATTTGACCTAATCTATCAGGGCTGCTGAATTATAGTCAAAAAGTGAGCATAAAGTGATTTACTGTGGATTCAACAAATCTTTTCAAATTTATCGCCGAATTGTGCATCCGCAATAAGAGGCCAAACTAATGAAAATAAAACGATTTGGCTTCTTCTCCGAACAAAGGAAGTGTAATGTAGAAATGTATATTTTCATAAAGAATTGCTTTCATTTATGAAATTGTCGAAAAAGTAAACCTTCATTAAGAATTTGGGTCCATTTTATGAAATTGATCAGCAATTTTTATTAATTATTATGTAAATACCTACATATTTCATATTCCATTATCCAATTCCTATGTCTGGCAATTTAAATTTTCTTATATTCAGGACTGACAAAGCAATTCATAATTTGAGGTTAAAATGTATAATTATGATATATTATGTACTCTTTATGCGGATAAAATGCCCGCAGTTTATTAGTTGTGAAAAGAACTATTTGGGGAGTATAAGTAGTATAGCATAACAACAGTAAACTGTCAAACGCCAGTGATACATCATTAATTGCTCTCAAAATATAAGAAATATAAGAAATTGTAAAATGTTTACTTCAACTCAAGTTTTTATAGCTATCTCTCATGTCAACTGTTTTGTCTTCGATGTTATGTAAACGTATTTGATTTATCAGATCAGATATTGAAGACATATGTGAAATAATTCGATGTACAAAATGTATTCAACTTACAAATAGTCTTGCATCGCCAGGTTTGAGATTTTCCAGGTCGGGAGTGCCGGCAGGAGTCCCAGACGTAGAAAGTTTCTTTCCCAGCAACTTCAGCGGGCCTTGATTGCAGTTATCAAAGCCGCCAAATGTTTCAGCACGTTTCGGCAATATGGGAGATACGTAAGTGTCGCTCTGATGCTCGCCTGCCGAACTGACGCTTCTGGACAAATTCGTTCCAGTTGTGTATAATGAACTGGCGAGTTGACTAACTTCCTGTAAGAATACATTCATCGTGAACCAATAGTGAGAAGAGAACATGAGTATTTAAAACTGACCAAACTATTGAGTGATCAGAATGTGTGAAAAAAATTGTCGACCAGTTTTTTCGATAAATAATTGTGACTTACTTGAACTGCCCTCAGAACTTCTTTCCACATTTGTCCGGTATCGGCGTTTTCACTAACCAAATGTCGGTATGAAGGCGGGGAAGGAGGTTCTAACCCCGCAGCTGCCAATAACTGCAGCTGTAAAGACATCTTCTCCTCCAATAACAGAGCTTGCTCTATGTCCTTCTGTCGCAGCTGACCTATAATTACCAACACAATGAATCCGACTTCAATTAACATGATGAAGATTGAAAATAATTCAACCAATAGATATCACTAACCTACTGAGAAATTCAAATAAGGGGTTGAACATGCAACCAAAAACCAAGCAATTCATTTGAAACCATCTGAAAGAGAGTAATAAAACAGGTGTCGACTTCCCGAAATATTGTATAAAAACAATCATTTTAAGAGAGAGCAACGCTATTGACGTTTGCTATCTCAAATTTCAGGTTATATGAATAATTAGTAACATTCAATGTTATTTGCGAAAATGGAAGTAACCACATTCATTACTAGAAATTCATTCGCAAGAAAAATTGCGGGAGTAAATTTATTTTAGGTCCGGAGCAACTTTCTGCAACTGCAGGTATAATTGCAACAGCATAAACTACACCTTACGATTTAACGGATCTTCATCAAGTAACGGCTGAATCAATCACAAAATTATTATATTCATTCAAGAATTGCGAACTGTAAAACGGGTTTGATGGGATTGAAACCGTAGAAAGATGTAAACCATGCAAGATGTCAATTAAATACATAGCAGATAATTCACGTGTGTTCAGGTATCTCTTGGATATGCAGGTTATCATTCAAATAAGAGACCTCTCTGTTTGCAGGCAAAATGTTGACTGTTTAGTCTTCATTTTTCACTTGTAAAAGAAAAGGATGCTATATAAAAGTTTGTGTTGTATCGCATATTTTGTTGACACAAGTGCACTCTTATACAGCTCCAACTTCACTTAGACAGGTAAGCACATACCAACCAGGAAATACTCTCCTGATCCTCACAAGAATCGTACCTGCAAACCATCTTCTGGGATATCCTCCACAGCAGCCATAATGGCATGCCAAAGAAAGTAAGGCTGATTGCTCAATATCGAAGTTGTCGGATGCTCAAGATGCAAGATTTTCCTTTAATAACCTCAGCAATCTTCACATATGAAGATATTTATAACTCAGCTCTACCTGATGAAACATTAGATTCAGCTTTGCAAGGCTTTTTACCCCTGGTTGTAATGAATCATTGTTTGAGCTCAAGTATTTGGCATAAAGGTCTCATGAATGATTAGTGTGACCAAGATTAGCGTTTTAGCTTGACCAAGCGATCTATGACGAGAGGGCGCTGAGGGCTAGCTTGAGTTATACAGCCTTTCGGCACAGTTACACACTTCTTGAAATGAAGCCATCATTGGAATGTCATGTGGTTAGGGAAACAGCACCATGGGAGATCCTGTTATTCTCATATTCAGCGTTGACATCGTGGAAGCAGAAACCTGATAGCTAAATTTGCTCACTATTCTATAAACCAAGCGAGCATGCAAAAAATCAGCAAGCAGTGAGACAATGAACAGCCAATTTACAGACGACGCGATTCATAAATATCCGTTTGTCCGTCAATCCCATAGATGGCGTTTTGGTTGAGCGAGAGTCACTTTTCTCATTCGGGCTCGACTTTCAAGAACAGTTGAGTCCATCAATGAATTTGTGGTTCAGCCCAACACAACATATGACAGCAAAGAGCACTGCCTGATGTTTCATTATAAATACTTTGTTTACCTCATATTTAGATCAATTTATATACTTGTGGGCAGAAAAATGTCAGTTACTGCACTTCTAAGATTTGGAACACATTAATAATGATAATCTCCAATATTGGAAGGCTTTTCATGCAGTTACCCGTACATGCAGAGATTGTAGGAAGAAATTAGCTTCTAGTCATTCATTGAATTCTGTTTGATCCTCATGAAACACATGTTTGTTTAAGCATCGTACATAAAAGTAATGGAAATCCGTTTTTAAGTTTGTTAATTATGATACTATTTTACAATTTGTCGGAACGTAATACAACTTCTTTGTATGATGTCGTTAGTTGTAGAAACTCTGCACTAAGCTTATAAATTTTAAGCAGAACGCCCAACTCACCTATTTCAATTGATACACCAGTTGAACAAAAACTGGTTTAATTGCAGTGAGTTTTCATTCCCATTGGTAAAATCAGTGTACCTAACAAGTACACATATCACTAAATGGAGTGTAAAAAATTTAAATTTGGGACAATAAACTGAATTCAATTGAATGGTGACTTATAATATCTGCTCAACTTAGTTCAAACTTCATACTGTTATGAAGTTTGAACTTTATGTTTATATTTTATATGAATTTTCAGTTGGTTCTAAGTATGGAAATTTAGAAATACATTTGATAGGTATATTCTGAAGTGAAATTAAATATTTTAATCAAGAATATACAAATACAACAAACTTTTCTATACTTTTTTATATCTGTATGGGAGTTTACAGTGATGAATAAATTACTTTTGACTCTGAGTATGAAATAATAATATATGTTCATCAAATATTTGCATTCAATATGATTTCTCATTATATGAAGAATATCGATAATCGGTGATTTTTTTATATGTATTTATGTGCAGAAGTGAACTCATGAGTTGAGAATGAAAGCTACAATTACAACGTCCAGTTTTTACCCACACCACCCACTGTCTGAGTTCAGGAAGATGTGAAGATGAATGATCGTAGATGAAAAAGTATAAAAGTTTCAGCACATCAAATATATCATTTTAGATCATTTCTGTGGAGGAAGATATTACTTGACTCATTTTGTGACAATTGTAACATAACAAAAAAAAATGATCACAAAATTCTGTTTTCTTTCAAACGGATTCCCACTTGTAGTTTCCATATATGTTATGAAAAATTGTTCTTCAAAACTTCATTTGGAAAACCCATTTGAATACAATAAATTAATTCCACATTCACGACACAAAATCAAATGATCTATAAAGCTACAAGTCATGCATTTTTTCTCAGTATGAAGTTACCTTCGATGTCCGAATCTGTTTCTGTCCAAAAACAGAGAGCAACACAAATATATTTACACTAACAGATGATATGAAAATTATGGTTAAAGATTGGATAGGAAAGAATACTTGATAAAAGACATGATCACATGCGTTTTATTTATACAGAGGAAATTGATAGTGATATCGGTTACTCATACAAAATAATTTTTCTTCATCACCCAAAATTGATTTTCATAAAACTTTTCAAGCCAATTATCTATTATTAACAAAAAATGGAAAAAATGGATCAAACATCTGTGAAATAAATTAAAAAAATATATAGAGAAACAAAAACATGAAACTGCTGAAGAATAATTGGAACTCATATCATTACATCAACTTTTGTGGATGAAATAGTGTAAGATTTTCTGGGACGTTTTTTTAAAAATCTTTTTGAGACATTATTTCCTGAATTAAATTCATATTTCTTTAATTCAATTTCTGCATTTTTTTTTGTTATATATCTTGTGAAACAAATGTGACGAAGGATATCAGATAATATTAATATAAACTCAATATGAAGATCACTTCAGTTTTTCACTTGATGATCGCTTCAAGTTTTTTATTTGATGTTTTCAACGAAATATGCTTACAATAGTTATTCCTTCCTATTTTTTATTTCTGATACTTATCTGAAACATAAAGATGTCTCAGATAATGACAAGGTATTTTGAGTTATATTTCTGTTTAACCTTCGATTCAAATTTGTATTGTATGACAAACAAAATTTCATTGATGGTTATAAGTAACCGACATATGCCATTTTCATTTATATCAATGAAAAATTTAAAGAATCAACTCACCTATGAGGTGACGAACTTGGTTTTGTTTGGCGTTGAGGAGACTTTGTTTTTCTTCCGAACTAGAAACAAAGATGTCTTCTTCATCTTCTGGGCACGATTGAACTGCTTCTCTGGAATGAAATTGGGGTGTGAAATAATAATTGTCTGTTTGATATTGTTAGAAATAATAAATCTTCGTGTATTCAAAACTCAAGACAATGGAGTTTATTCATTTATTGTTTTTTTCAAGTGTTTTGAATAAACAGAGTTCATGTCAAAATAAATTCACCATGATGCGTACCTTATTGCTTGAATCCACTGCTGTTTGTCTTTTGGTTTATGAACCTTCAATTCGAACATCTCGGGATCTGCGGGATTTGAAGATATCAGGTAAATGCCCCTGGAATCTTGTCCAGCTTTTTCTCTCACTAATAGTTTTTGTAAAGATACCACACCAGCCTGAAATATTATTTTATTATCAAGAGAAATTTCATAACAATAATGTTATGCATAAACAATAGTTTTCAATGTATGTAAATTTATAAACAAAGTCATATATGCAAATATTGTATAATTACAACTTAAATAACCGCATAAAAAATGTTCAGAGATAATAAAAAAGGATTAGAAATATTATGAAACAAAGTCGATGAAAAAATAACTGATACCCAGTAGAACCATATGAAACCCCAAAAGTGTTTCTTCTTCATCAAATTAGTTATTTATTTTTATATGTAATTCTCTTTTTTTGAATTTTGTGACAATTATTGTATTCAGAGAAAAATAGAAAAAATGTTATTTGTGTTTTGAAAGATAAATCAATGTTCAGCATTACGGTTGTTGGTACTAGGAATGACAAGTGATAAATATATGTTACTGTATCATTTCATAATGTTTCCAATAGTTTAAAAGTTGATTTTGTGTTAGTACATGGTAATTTTTACAACACAAACATATTAAAAAGAAAGCTTTCAAAATCTCGGTTGAATTTCAGAAGTTTATAGTGAAAACATTAGTTTTAGTAATGCATTAAATTTTTTTTTCTTTGGATGTTCCCCACCTTTTATGTATCGATATTTGCTTAAATAATTTCTTCTTCAATTTATTTATTAAATTTCCCATGAATGGTGTCTACTTCAATTACTACTATGTATGTTTGGTGAACAAATAGAGGAAAAAAATTATTACTCGAGATCAGCCATTTCACTCACCTTATTGTCAGGAGTGAAAAACGAATACTTATGCGAATTTTCTTGCAGAAAAAATAACACATCCGAAAGAACGATGACCAAGACAACCTGCATCTTCCCCCTCCCTTGCATCAGCATGGCAACTCCTTCAAACTTCAGAGACCGATTGCCTTGCAAAATATCCGACTTCTTGAATTTGTTTCCTCTGTGGACAGTGTAAGATTTGGCATCGATTCTATTGTATATCTCTAACTTCCTATCTTCTTTTTCTTTTTCGGCTACCCTGGCATCGACGTCCACCAGAACCTCCTTGACCAGGGCGAGGGCCTTCTGCAAGGCCTCTTGCTCTTGTCGATTTTCCTTGCTGGTTTTTATCAACGGCTCGATGAGCAATGGGTACTTCGTCAGTCGTTGCGTTACGAATAAAATGCATTCTGGTATGCCTTTCTTTTTAAGCAAAGGATTAGTCTGACAATGTCTAACGAACTCGCCGAAACGCTGGTCATTTTGGAGGTAGTACTTATAGATTTCTACCGCGTCTCTATGCCTGCTACAAAACTCGCCTGGAAATATAGATGGTATAAAATGGTTTAGCTAATAAATTTTTTTCAGAATTTATTAAGAGCAAACACTACCACATTATAAATATGTGGTGAGGTAGGGGTGACCATATCTTAATTGTGGTGAATTGTGGTAACAACAGTGCCCATGTGCGGAATGGTTGTATAGGTTTGATTATATCAAGTTTATATCAGTGACTGATACATGTAGACCAGAAAAACGAAAGTTGTGTTGCCCTGGCAGATATCTGAAACGTATCTATCAAATACCAGAGAAACACATAGAAGCTCCACTCTCATTCAGCATTTCAGCACAAAAAATTGATGTCTCCTGTATAAATACATGAGTTGAATGAGTATCCTATCGACTGTATTGAATTTAAAACATTTCACCATAAAATTCCCAAAAAAAACTTGACAGATTTATATTATAGAATGATAATTATAACGATTTATTTTTCCAAGAAACTTACAAAGTTTATAGCAGTGAAAAAAAATTATTCAAAAAATTAACTATAACATAATGCTTATGAACACTGAATAGAAACTTTTGATTCATGTTCTTCTATAAAAACACACTTGTAATTGCACTTCAACTAATTCGATAATGTTTATCATTAGGATTATTTACAAAATCAGAAACTTCACACCCCTGAAATTGCAAAGAAAACCATATATTTTAGTCTCATTTTTTCACATTTGCCAGATGTTTTTAAAACATTTATATTTGTAAATATTGAAAACAATCAACATACCCAAATAGTCAATACTTGATTAAGCACAGCACTAAATTCCTACGAATGAAATCTCATGATCATGCCTCTAGAGACCCAGATCAAAATAATATTTGACAATTTAATTGTCGATATTAATGACAGGAAGTAAGAATTTTGAGAAGTTAAGAATACTTCATCAACTTCACAGCAAAAGATTAAAACTCTTGTTATAGAATCAGGGAGCAACCAAAAGGAGATTTTAAAATCCTTAGTATTATTGTAAGAGTTTTCAGGTAAGGTCTAAGAAAAGGTAGTTGAACGACAGGTAGTTGTATGAACCAGGGTGCCAATTTTGAAATTCAAAGAGTAGAGGAGTTGTTGAGCTTATAAATTTAAGAGTGGAGACCTACATAACTCGAGTTGCTTGTTTAGGGGTATGTAGTTATGTAGGTCTCTACTCTTGAATCTGTAAGTTTGACAACTTCTACAATCTTCAGTGCTGAATTTCAAAGTTGGCACCCTGGTTTGTACAACTACCGTTCTTACATCTTACCTGAAAACTCCCGATATAACGGAGTTTTCAAACTTCACATTTCAGTTTTATACTTGATAATGGGGTTTAACCCGAAACCGGTCGTATAAATAAAATTAACTAGTGGTAATTAGACAAAATTGTTTTTATTCATTTCATTAAAGTAATCATGAATTACCACATGATAAACAAGTCATCAATCACACATATTATTATGTTTATTTATTTCTACACTCTGGTAGGGATCTAGATGCCTGTTGTTAACTTATTTAACTAATCTTAATGAACTAAAGTCTATGGAATGGTTTTGTGGCAAAATATGATGGGCAACTGCTAATTTTTCCATATTTTAGGTATGCTAAGTGTTCCTTATATTTCATTTTAATAGATCTTTCAGTATGTCCATAATTTTCTGCATCACAGTTCTTACATTTAATTTCGTGGATTTTAGACTTTTCCGAATTACGAAATTAAATGTAAAGACCACGGTGCCAAATATTATGGACGTGTAAGGTGTTAAAATAACGGTTTGGTGTTGGGATAAAACTCCAGTAATATTCACAATTAAAATGATCTATCTTGTCACAAAAAGCTGTGGGATTCTCTATACATCAACTAATATTTTCTTTTGAGAATCGTGAACCAAGAAAAAAATAGCCACAAAACACTAGCTTTTCTTCAGAATCCTCTTAGATTCACTTCCACCATTAACTTTGAATGTACCCATAGACGTTGATCTGGAATCCTAGACGAATTTAATTGACTTTTCCTAGGTTCAACATGTAAAAGTGTCCTCTAGAAACACAAGTGAAATAATTACTGCATCGAGCAATGGACCAAAATTGAAATTTCTCTCCTGATACGTTCATATTTTTAGAAGAATTTTACTCAACTCACCGTAAGCCGATTTCAATTTAGTCGCATGGTGATTTGAGAACTGTTCCAAAAGAATGTCAGCGATCGAAGTTACGACTGGATTCTCCCTCTGCCTTTGCCTAAGTCTTGATAATAATCCTAAATGTAGTTCAGTCAGATCGTTAAGTCTTGGAAACATCCTTTCCAAACTGGGGCCCAGTTGAAAATATTTTTGTAAACCGTCTACGAATACCTACAAAATTTCAAGATAGTATATCTAGGTACTACAATTTTCATTGATGACAACTGAACGATAGAAGTCAGATAATTTTACTGGAATAATCATAGAACCATAATTTTTTGACTATACACCTGTTGCTACTAATTAAGAGAACAAGAAAGTAATCATTTAATATTGGAAATCTTACAGTATACCTTTAATTTTGGATAATTGAAAAAAAAGTTAGAACTGGAAACTGTGGTGGAATAAATCCAAAACAAGAACACTATTCCCAAATAACAGCACTACAACACTATTCTCATACATTCAATAGCGCTTATTTTGAATAAAAAAAAATTACATAAATTTTTATACGTCTTATTTCACATTTAATAATCTAGTATAGGACAATCATTAAAGTTGATCGTCAATATATTTTCAGCTGAAAGTTTGAGATTCAGGCTTTCAATACCTGAAAAGAATGTTAGCAGATTTGAAATCTAAGGGCAGTTAGTTGAAAAATTAAATTAAAATTGAAATCATGAAAAGAAATGAAAAATGAGTATGAAATATAGAGATATAGATGGAGAATGAGCTAATTTGTAAGAAAACAAATCATTTTGAGTCAAAATAGAATATTAAGCTGGTTTCAGTGGTGTTATATCTAAATGAAAAGGTATTAGAACGGTATCAAATGGTTAAAACCACAATTAGTCAGATATGGCACATATCACATGTAGCATACTATATATAAACAGCCTTTCGAATATTAATATCAGAGAAATTAACAGTGTTTGCTGATGAAATTACCATATTATGGAAAAGCAACAAAGTAAGCATACTTGAAGAAACAATCTTAAATGATTAAAACAGTAATGAATTGGCGGGAGTCAAATCGTTTAGATGTGGACTTTTCAATTTGAGTTTAGCATGGCTCCATCGGGTATCGTACCGAAAATAAGTATTTGGGAGTCTGCTCAGATAACAAGTTGAAGTTCAAAAAACACGTAATAGGCCTGAATAAGAAATTATCTTCAGGTTGTTATGCAGTTAAATTGGCCCAGAAGGCCCAGAAGGTTTTTTCACTAATAATTTTGAACATTATTTATAAAAGAATTATTTATACTATATTCAATCTGTACTGAGCTTCAGATTTGCTTTGTATAATGTTCACTTTTTCTACAATCCAATTTTGATATTATATGAGGTTTCAAAAGTTTTGTCCGTTTACTATAAGTCTACTTCAAACTGTAATACGTCACTGAATTCTTATTCAATATAATTTGAATCAGTGCACTCAGCCAAAGAAACACAAGTCAAATATTTCTGTCAGGGACAATAGCCTGGTGGGTTGACCTGGGTGGTTACCTTCACTCACTCAATCAACCGCTGCGTGAACCAGTGGTTTGAACCGCAAGGCCGGACAATTGATTTTCACTTTCGTGCAACCCGTGTTAGGAATCACACGTTAAAAGGTAATACCTCGTTAGTCCTTAGCTCGCAAAATTTTCGACTTTTGAGAGTTGTCGTTCGTAGGGGGGCGACACCTGGTTAACGGAAAATTAGATTCAAATAGTTGAAAATTGTGTGCTCGGGATTAGATGAAGTCGACGAAGGCTGTTTTTGCCTGGTCCTGATTGGCGAAGGTTCTACCGGTGTTGGACAGCGAGAGGTGTGGGGAGTATGGTGACGCTCAGTTCGTTGAATTTTCGGACGGTGTTTTGTGAAACATGTAGACAAGCATTGTCGTGGAACAAGATCGGTACTATGCTGTTGATCAGTGCGGGCTGCTGATGACGCAAATTTCCGTATAATTAGTTGATTTCCTCACAATAGGACTCTGCTATGATGGTTTTGCCCGGTTGCAGAGAGTTATAGTGATTCACACCAGCCGCTGATCACTATACAGTAACTCTGGTATTTCTGATGGGTTTTCGCTTTCTGGAAGTGCCTAGGCGGCTCATCGGCATCCAACCGCTTTACTGAACGTCTCCTGTTGTCAAAAAGGATCCACTTTTCATCGCACATGACGATCAGATTCAAAAAAGGATCAGTTTGGTTGTGCAAAAGCAAAGAAGAAGAGACCTGGAAACGTGACAATTTATGTCGTTCATTCAAATCGTGGGATATCCACTTTTCGAGCTTTGTGATCTTTCCAATACGTTTTAACCATCAAAAATCAGTTTTTCCGCCGTCCTACGCACTGTTTCTGATGGGTCAGTCTCCACCACGGTCCTCAAATCCTCGTCCGTTGACCACTTCGGGGCTCATCTTCGAGGGAAAATTTCTAGAATGAAATTTCGCAAACCAACATAGAACAGTGCGTCCATTAACACTATTATTGCCAAATGCCTGGTTGATTTTTTGGACTGTTTCAGCTCGCTTTGGTTCAATTTGAATTCGTAGAGGAGAATTGATGAAAAATCGCTCAACGACATCATACAGTAATAAGTTGAAAATCTATCGATAAGTATATACCACTACTCAGTACAATACATTTTTACTGAGATATGAAGCTACAAAAAACATGACATTAAAACGGTTAAAACTTTCGAAACAACCAATATGTACGACGTTAAACCATTTAATAGTGAATATCTAACCTTCTGCATAACCAACAAAGTCATACAATGATGCTTCTCAGTCAAAACAAATTCGTAAATATGTTCTTGACGTTTCACTTCCTTCTCCTTCAACTTCCTAGATATTTCCTTGCCCACATAAGGCGACCACGAATCCGGTTCAGATTCATGTAAACCTAAACTAGGATCGGAACACAGATCCGCTGCCGTCAAGGGGGAATCGGACAAAAATTCCAAAGGAATTATCGGAACATCATCGGGGAAGCTGAAAATGAAATACAATTAAAACGCTGCAAAACAGAATTGGTCATTGGACATCAGTACCAAAACATTCAACAGAACCATATTGAAAAATGTAATTGTAAATAAATTGAAAAACACGTAAATCCGGGAATCCAAAAAATAGTCAATGTCTCAAATTGTGCATTGCCCCTTGTAGAGTAAATTTCAAGATGATTGGGCTTGTTAGAGACTCTCTGCTGCCAATTATTTTCCAGATCCTTGAGAAATCTAATGGAGTATTGTTAGCCTGGCCAGCGATATTCTTAAACATATTGTTGTAAATCATGCCCGAAA
>WOGO01001686.1:0-17449 GCA_015342085.1 Leptinotarsa defecta
TCTTCAAGTAATCTCTCAAGTTTTCAGAAGTCATTCCAGTTTCGATGCGCGATACATGGACATGTCCCATGCGCGGTACAGTTTTGATAACTGTATTTTTGTTTCTTCCATAAATTGGTTTATATTTATTTTTATTTTGGTAGTTTTTGTTGGGGAGATTCCGTTGGGGAATTCTGTTTGTATTTGTGGTCCGGTTTTTGTCTACCTTACGTTAGTTGCACACACACCGATTTTGGACGACCGACTTTGTACCGGTCGGGAACGGGACCTTGCACACATGCCGAACAGCCGTCCACTGCCGCTGTATCGCCGGCAGTACCGGGAAGTAGTGGCGTACATGAATAAATACACTCTTGAATACTCACCGCTTTTTTACCGACCATTCTAGTCTCGAATGCTCGGTAAAATTGTAGTTACTACGCATTAACTTCGTTTTGGTAGTGCGTGCTAATTACGACAACAAAGCAACTGATTGTTTGACTGATAGAAATCCGGTGAGAGTGCAAGCACCCGCTACCAATAAAATATCGGCCGATTTTATACTGGTCGTCCAAAATCGGTGTGTGTGCAACTAGCGTAACAGTAAAAACAACTGTACGTTTTTTTCTGGGTCTATTATTGAGTTTGCTGCAAGGAATAATTTTAATTTTTTCACGTAACCAATCCATTCATTTTCGTCTCGCATGGATTGAAATGCTCCATCGACCCTGGTGTAGCTATCGTGTTTTTTTATCGGTATAATAGTTCTCGCTCTTAAAAACTGTTTCAATTATTATGTTTGGATGATATGAAAGGTCCGTTGAGAAAAGTGACTGATGCTTCTATTAAATGATGATTGTCAAATATATAACAGACTTTTTAACATATCAATAATATTCCAATATCCTTATTGATTTTCTCCCTTTCTGATAATTCCAATTTTTTCCTCTAAATATAAAAAACTCCATCCATGATAATGATCATAGAATTACCACGGTAGCTTCATCAGTTACTGGTACATCAAATCATTCTACAATATATTTTATATTACAGTAGGTGATAACAAAACCTAATTAGATAAATATTCCTAAAACGAAATTTTTTGTTAAGGACTCAATATTTTATTCTGTTTTATATAAAAGCTAAATGAATATTAAAATAAAAAAGTATTACATTAATAAGATGAATAAATGATTCTGGCAAAATAGGTAAATTTAGAAAACACAAATTAATAGAATGTTATTTCTAGGAAAACAGTTAATATGTTATGAGAACAAGATTATTGATGGTGACTGTCCCTATGAACACGTCGAAGAATTTGTGGCAAAATTTGAGGTTTAGGTCCCAAACAAATTCATTGGATTTATGTGATGATCGTCAGACTAATGATCACTTATGGTGCAATTGCCTGGTGGCCGAAGGCTTTACAGAAAACGGCCCAGGTGAAGCTCTCTGGATAACAGAGACAGGCTTGTCTGACCTGGTCATCAGTGGTGCCATCAGTACCACACCATCAGCGGTCATGGAGATCCTTCCAAATCTACCTCCTCTCCACAATTTTCTGGAGAGAGAGGCTAGATGGACTGCATATAATAGACTTGTGCACATTGCCAATTGCACAAATCAATTCAATGCAGAGTACAATAGACTGTTGGTTGACACTGGAAGTCATAGCATACTGGAAATGATCTCTGACTTTATGCCTCCAATTGTCAACTACAAAATGTCTTATAAATTACTACTCCCGAGTGGTGAGGACTGGGTCCTCTGGGAGAACGAAATATCAAGAGCAGATAGCTGTTGGTTCACAGATGGATCAAAAACACCTTCCAGTTCTGGTGCAGGTGTTTTCAGTTGCAGACCTAGGATAGAGATGTCAACCTGCGTAGGAACCCATTCGACTGTATTTCAAGCGGAAACTTACGCTATTGAATTGTGTGTGTGGAGAGACTGGAAGAATCCAACCTCATATACAAGTCAATAAAAATATTCTCGGGCAGTCAAGCGGCGTTGAAAGCTCTTGCCTCCTTCCGAGCAACGTTTAAATTGGTAGCGAATTGCCAAAAACAATTCTCCTCGATGAAAAGAGTTAAGATATTGTCTCTGGTCTGAATTCCTGGTCATACTGGCTTGAAAGCCAAGCCAGTATGGCTGTCATTGGCATCGACATTGAATACCTGGGTGACAAGAAGATTTATGGACTTCTGGCAGAATCTTCCAGGATTGGCTCACTCCAAGGCGTTTATTCACCATTCGACGCTTGATACCAAACATTTGTTGGACTACAGTAGGGATGAAGTACGATGTCTAACAGGCCTTCTCATAGGACACTGTCATCTGAGTCATCGTATGTAGAGTTTCGAACCGTTGGAAGACAGTGTGTGGTCGCCTGTGTTTGGAAAATGCTGAAACAGCAGAGCACATACTTTGTGGCTGCTCCGCTGCCACATTCATGATCGCTCAAGACGTTAAAGCCTCCCATATATTTGAGGATATGGTGGTTTACCCTTCCTCTATGATTTTTGCTATCTGATAGCAGAGCGACTGGTCTGAACGCGAACAATCTTCCAACAAGCAGGAGAAACGCCTTCCTTTTAAGAAAGATTTATATATCTGCAAAATACTGGTGCCAGTTCATTTGCGTACTTTTTGAGTACGATGAAGGGCACTTCATCATGACCAGACGCCTTGTTGATATTGAGCTGTTTCAAAATTCGCCTGACTAGATTTTGTCGAAAAGTAATTTTCAGCATTGTGGATTCAAGTATGGGAATGTGGTGCCTTTCCCACTACTGTGGAGCGGGACGCAAATTCTTCAGCTAGTAGATTTGCTTTTTCTATGGCTGTTGTTGCAGTTGAACCATCCGCTTGTGCTAGTGGTGATCTTGCGGATTTTGTAAAGTGTCGATCAACAGTTTTTTTTTAGGTTTTTCATTGGATTAGAAAACAATTATTGGGAATATAATACGTCGATAGCAACTGACTTGATGAAAACATTCCGGAAGCTGTTCAGTCAAAAAGTTGTTTGGTTTGTATAGGAGTTTTCATGAATATTTGAAACATCCTATAACGAATACATTTCATTTTGGTACCTTGGGAGCTGTCTGACTTGTCCATTTAGTTCAAGTCTCCAGAAAACACTGCAGCCTCTTGGGGTTATTGCGTTTATCCTCCCATCTTCTTATGAAACCCATTCCATCAGTCTCGTTCCCTGTACTAGTTTGTACAGGTTCCGTGTTGGATGTTCGTCATATTCGTCTGGACGTAATTTCGTACGTCCATATATTGCCTTTTTCCTGTGATTCAGTGCCTCACATTCGAATAAGATGTGTAGAGCTGTTTCAATCTGCAGCTGAGGTCTCCGTTGTACAGCTCCATTTTATTCAGGTGTTCTCTAAGCGGACAATAACCGGTTAGTAACCCTGTAATTATTATGAGCCGATCCCTACTATATTGAAGTAGTTCTTCGGTTCTTTTCTCGGAAGGTTCCCTAAAGAAGGTTCTACTGTTTGTGTTGCCAGGTACTTTTGTTCAGTACTCTGTGCTTCTTATTGGTCCATGTCCTAATCTGGTTTCTTACCAATGATTTTGGTACCCCCAGACCTATATATACCAGGACCTATATATGAAGTTGATGATCCGCGTCTTGCGCATTCATCAGCTTTATAATTACCTGTGATTCCTGAACGCCCTGGCACCCAGTACAAAGTTAATTTGTTCCTGTTTGCGAGTTCATTCAGTTCTTCATGGCATTCCCAGACCAGTTTTGATGTCTCCTTCGGGTTTGTCAGAGCCCTAGTGCGCTCATTTCTTTGAGGTCTCAATTTGATAAGCCTTCCACACTGCAAGATAGCATACATTTCCGCCTGAAAGACCGATGTGTATAGTCCTAGCGGATAGCTGTAGTTTAAATTTCTATCCGCTCGGTATATTCCAGCTCCTGTTCCATGTTTGGTCTTCGATCCGTC
Organism: Leptinotarsa defecta; assembly: GCA_015342085.1. NCBI lineage: Eukaryota > Metazoa > Arthropoda > Insecta > Coleoptera > Chrysomelidae > Leptinotarsa > Leptinotarsa defecta. Next base: position 3,948 of record WOGO01001686.1, read on the forward strand.
TGTATACCAGGTGTTTTTTCCAAACATGTTTTCGGGATGACTAATGGTCTTCCACTCTTCACGGCTTATGATTTTGGCCGTGAAGTTTGTGTTAAAGGTGTACTTCGGTGTCATGTGGTCCGTGCACATATTCAATATGTGCTCCTCCACTTGTTCCGAAATTTCTGTTCGGTCCGATCTTTTGTAGTTCGGTGAGTTTTCCAGTCTGAATTGACCCATCCTGGCCTCCCCCTGAAATACACTTACTCCACGAATCATTTGTTTTTTGGATCGGTGTGATATAACAAAAGATCTTGGTATTAACTTTACTCCAAATTGAGCTTCTAATCACACATTATCAAAACTGCATCAGCAGCGAAAAAAATTCTTGGCATGATTTTCAGAAACTGCAAAGATTTGAAAAATAAAGATAGTCTCATTGCTCTCTTCGCATCATATGTGGGAACACGTTTAGAATATGACTCGCTGATTTGGTCTCCTATTTACCTAAATCATATTGATTGAATTTACCCAGAACAAGGTTTAGGTGATAACTTATTATTAAACAGATTTTAGCTGTTGTCTTTAGAGAATCGGAGAGCTTACCACTCTTGCATATTCATCTATAAACTCACAAACTATCTGACCGATTGTCCAGAGCTATTATCTCAACTAAACTTCAACATACCTCTTTTGAACAGTAGAAGTTCACCTTGTTTTTATTTACCTACTCCAAGAACGAACATACTATTGAAAACTCCAATTTATTCGATGTGAAAGATGTTCAATCAGATAAGCGAAAAAACTGATTTATTTTCAACACCCATTGGGATGTTAAAAAAGGAAATAAATGATATCCCTCTCTATTCGTACATGTTATTCATTCATACATGTCATTATGTTTCTTTTGATTTATTATTTCTTTCAATATCATTATTCTCTAGAAATACAAACACTTCCTACAATTACTACAATATGATATTTATGAAGACACTCATTAGTTCAGTTACATGTATATACATGTCCTATAAGTAGGTCATGTAATTGTTTGGAAAATAAATGTTTTTTTTACAACAAATAGAGAACTGGTAACTTTATCAAAAAAACGTGGTACCGGTTGAAATATTACTTCAGTAGCGTTTACTTGAAGATGTTCCAGTTCTTCTTTTAGATGCTTTGGTTTACATACTCTTCGAGCATGTTCAGTTAGAGTAGAGATCACTTCTCTTCTTCTGGCTAGGATGGTGGTTTGATAGTGCAAGCAGATACAGTGTACCCGAGATCAACAAGGCCATGAAACTGAAGAGTTTCATGATGTAAAAAAGGAAGAAGGCTCAGATAGTTGCACGTGTTTACCAAATATCCCTAGGGTCACAGAAATAAGTGAAAAACTCTTAGGGAATCACAACATTAAAGCTGTTTTCAAACCCACCAAAAAAATACTGCAGACTAAGCTGAACAGACAAGTCGGCTGTGAGGGAACACGCACTCAGTGAGGGAAATTACAGAATTCTGTTTGAGAAAGCGAAACTCATTGCCCCCAACTAAGGAGACCATAGCCGACTGATACGAGGGGCAAAGGAGATCTATAAACACACGGATAATTTCAACAGAAAAAGAGGAGCTGTGAACCTCAACCAAATATGGAATCCTATTGTAAGAAAAATGTCAAATATCATGAAGACAGGTAGAACGACAGGTAGAACGAATGTTAATGAAAATTCACTGAATACAGGTACAGTAATTAGTACTCCAAACTACCTGAATCCACATAAATACGTTTTTCGCAGTCAGAATACCCAGTCATCGGAGATCAAGTCAAGATGTATGAGCCTCTGACTAAGCTATTCACTCGCGCCAGCAAAACGTCAGGAAAAAATTCCAACATTCGACTAAAAGTAGTGATGCTGTCTCCCTAAAAGCATTCCGAAATATTATTATTAATTTCATGATTTGTGTTATAATTGTTATAGTATAAATAAGAATTTTATTTATCGATTATAAAATGACTCATGTCGAATTGTTGGTATTGAAAGAAAGTACCTGTAGACCTATGGAAACTGGTCGCGATCGTATTTCATTAGTTATTTTTCAAATAAAAAAAAGCAACTGTATTCTTAATCTCTATCATGTATACGCCTTCAGCCTTTTAAATATTAGGTAATTTATTCCGCTTGGTGGCAAAGCGAGATGGCCTAATGAGATGAATCTCAACTTTGGCCTATTTGTAGGTTGACTACTGTTCCCGACATAATGAATCCGGTGCTAGTTACTCTAGCACCGGACCTATATTTGAAATGAAAATTTCAGATTATTATATTGGACCCTGAACACAGAAAGTCCCGGATATTGAATTAATATTCAGAAAAAATGCAGTAGTTGAAAATTTCTAGCAGTTAAAGCGTTCAATAAAGACATTTTATAGAGCTGCATAGTTTGAAGAGTCGAAACCAGTCATAAATTCAACTTGTGGCATTATTTCAACAACAAATGTTGCTTCCAAGTAATGGGAGATAGTCAATTATAATACAGAATGAGGAACATGCTTCATGAATTGCACCGATACACATATGACATTCCATTTGAATTAAAGTCACTCGAACTCAGGGGCATTATTACCTCACCGTAAAGTTATACACGAAATATAAATGAGAAATTGTAACTTTTCGATCATGAGCCAAATCAACTCTGGAGAGGTGTTATGTTTTTTTTTATTGGTAGTAATTATCCAAAGGCTGTCAGAACTAAGAACAAAGGCCACTATCTAACTCACTGTATTGTTTTTGTTCCACTCATTATCTATTTCAATTTGTGATATAAATTTGAATTTGTACGTTCAAGAAAAAGTTATTTCCAAGATTACACACCCCCTGCTCCTTATGGATCTCCAGGTGCAAACTTGCGGAATGACCAGATTATTGTGAATTCTGAACTGTGTTGATTTTATTACATATATAATGCTCAGTATAAGAGGTTGGTAAGTAAACAGAAGTATGTTTGGTTTGTTTTTCTGATGAGTCCTATGGAATATATCCTCTCAAGAATATTCTGCAACTAAGTGAAGTTGCTAAAACTTGTACAGTGAAGCATAAGGGTTGCAAATATAAAGCAAAATTGATTGCTGTGAAAGAAAAACAAAAAAAAATATCATTTTCAAGTTGACATTTTTCTGCAGGCTCACCTGATACTTCCTGATACTCTGTTCCAATTGAATTGTAACTTGTTTTTGAAGAATGAAAGTTTCATTTTAACTTTTGCAAGAGTTTTTTAATAAAAGTTTGGTGAAAAAATGCTATTTTGAATATTTGGAATGTGCCCTTCACAGTTCCGGGATATGCAACAATTGATTGCTACAATAAGACAAATAAGTATAAAATGAATGAAATAAAATCGAACTCCAAGTTTTTGTGAGATTTCTTTCTTTTCCGTCTAACAATTGAATATATAACGAAGGAGTCCTTATTTCATTTATTTATTCGATTCCAACTATACAACCACATATGGACACATGCTATTTTCAAATTATAATACAAAATTGGGGGAAATATTTTTATTTTTGAATGGACCATTTTTTCTACACCATTCAATATATAATGGTAACCTCCTGGGAACTATGAAAATCATTTATTTAGTTTATTGCAATTCAGATACAACCAGACAAAGAGTCCACTAAAGTATCTAAAAAAATATTTCAATGATTATGTAACATGTTATAATGTTGACATTTTCATTGTGATGAAATGAGTTTGTTTCGATGTTAATAATACCACAATTTCGAGACGACTGCTTCATTTTCGATTTCTTAAAATACATATAAAAATCTAGACACACACCTGTGTTGTGGAAGCATTGGTGCCGAATGTTTACATTTATACGACATACGTGACAAAGTTAATGAGAAAAATATACATATGAGCAGATGACCAAATACCAAAATAATATTAGAATATTATGAAAATTATTTGAAATAATGATTTGAAACACACTTCGAGAAAAAAGAAAGCGTTGTATTCACTGTAGAAAAATATTTTAGATTATGTGTAATTTTTTGTTAAGATGAACAAAAAATATCGATTAGATAATTCGAAATATTCCGAAAAATTCTACATAAAGGAGATTTCTACAACGAATTTGTTTGCTTGAAGGATATGCGAAATACATTTTTTTTCTTGAATGCCGACCAGAAACATCATTTTTGAATTTAATTCAATACGTTAGGATTGTCTATGGTGTTGTTCGTGATTTTATGTAATAAAAATATATCCGAGACCTCTCTTCTATTTAATAGAGAATTTTGGAAAGTTATCGATTTCACCATTGTAGTGATTACTGAAAACTAATAATTATAATAATCAGATAATACAAATAATATATTATTATGAATATATCAACCTTTTTTTAATTTCCTGACGTCTATAAGGAGAAAAACTAACATCGTATATGTCTTGTCGCCAAACCCTCAAAGCAAAATTTCGTTTCGATCGAAACAATATTGACTCCTTTCCGTAAGGAAGTGCATTAATTGTTCTTTAATCGTAGAATCCCAACATGACTCAATCATACCTAGAATTATTATAATACATTATAATCATATGAAATAAGGAGGAATTCCTCATGAGGAATCAAAAGAAAACAACTGCAAAAAAATAGGTGATCGAATTTTCGAAAATCCACTTCATTCGTAGTCATGGGATTTTTCTACAATTTCCACTTTTTCACCACTCTAGACGTCTTGCCATCATCGTTTTTGGATCTGATTTGTTAAAACATTAACATGTGTCAAAAATTGCATATACAGGGTATTAGTGAATAAGTGAAATAAACTCCAGAGTGTGATTCTGTATGAAAAAATGATGACATTATGCTTCATAACTTTTATCCGCAAATACTTTTAGTTTATTTTTAGTTTTCCTAGATACAGGTTGTTAAAAAACCGGTCAAGATATGCAAATTGAATTTGGGGAGGTAGTTATTACGCATTTTCTGACATGCAATTAAGAATTTAATGTTCATCATTGGCGCGCATACGGGTATTGAGCTCAATTTTTTTAACGAAAAAAAAAAAAGTTACGTCACTGAGATATTCCGAACTAACAATCATTTCTGAATTACTCTTTCAATTTGTGACAAAAACATGTCTCTTGCCTTTTTTTGTATGGGGCGCCGTTTTTACATGAAGAAATGAAACATCTTTACGTGCGTTTGTCATTGTTATTCTAAAATTGTTCTGAAATTGTTCTAAAATTGTTCAAGAACGAAAAATTCAACGAAATGCCAAATTAACATTTTTTCATTTTTAAGTTTTCAGTTTGGTATAATCTAAATATTAATAAGTCAATTACTTTTCTTTTATCAAAAACACTAAGAAATTATTTAAATGCGGAATTGTCAGAGATACATTTTGTCTATAGAGTTACCTGCAACAAGTAATTGAAAAATTGCCAATATATTAAATGAAAGCAACTTCACTATATTCTTACAGAGCAGCAGTATCTTTTTTATATTCAACGTGTACAAGCTCCACTACCACTACCTAGATACTTTTTTTCGCACGTAGTTTTTTGTCATTGGATTCTTCGTCAAATTGCTCAAATTCTCAATTTTTTAAATGGCGTTTTGTTTACTTACGAAGCTGATTCTGGACGACAGTGTATACGAAATTTCCATATCACTTCTGAGCTGAGGAAAATCCACGTGGAATCTTTGAAGCTCATTATCAGCATAAGTTTTTAGTAAATGTATGGGTTGGGAATGATTATTTAGATGGTCCATAGTTTCTGCAACAACGATTAACAGGCAACTCTTACCTTCATTTTCTACAAGAAGAGTTACCTGTTCTCCTGTCCCATCGAAAATGTAGAAGACCCGAGGAAATGAATTATAACCGGCCGTGAGACAATAGGAAATACACCAGGAATATTTACGCGAATACGTAAAAACGGCACCCCACATGAAAAAAAGGAAGAGAGATTTTTGTCACAAATTGAACGAAGAATTCAAAAAGTATTGTTAGTTTAAAATATCTGATGTACGTATCTGACGCACCATTTTTTCTTGAAAAAAAATTGAGATCATTATCCGTACGCGCACAACTGATGAACAAAATTCTCAATTGCATGAATTAGAGCTTACCACCTTAAGGGAGAAGAGCTTATCCAGCATCGCTGACGCTATTTTATGCTGATGTTGCTGAATCGACCTGAAGACTCATCTCCGTTTATGAATTAGTCAGTTGCTAGATTTCATACAGTCAACATCTCTGTAATTTCAAATTTTCACAGTTTGTAATAAAAATATATTTTTTAAAAAGTGACGTTGCGTGTACGTTGATATTTTTGGCGCAGTTATGGATTATCAGAATTGTTTCGAATCGTTCGTGCAATTTTCGTTTCTACGATTAACTGCTTTTCAAACTAATATCAACTTGGTGCATCGCTGTTTTGACTTTCTGTTTCGGAGTGGCTTCTCAACTACCAGAACACCCAGTCTGTCGCAGACCCGCAGACAGCCTGTCAAGGAGCGTATCATCGAAATTTGGGACCAACTTAGCCCGAATTTAAAAGGAGCAATGGCTTGGAAAAGACAAAATCGTTTAACCAGTAGTCGACCTTATAGAAGGATAAGTACGAAACATGCACATAGTCGAAATTTTTCTGATCAACGAGATGAAGTTTGCCTCAATAGATATCTTGTAATGATGAGACAATGTAATAATGAAAATGCTCAAAGGTTTCAAGATAGATGCCTTAATATCTTGAATTTGCTTTGTAGTTTTGTTAACGTTCATGAAACTACAGATGCCGCTGAAGAACTTAAAAGAAGTTTATACCAAAATTTAGCTCTCAAAACGTTTTTGTCAAACTCGAACACTCCCAATAACTTTTCTCGTAAACAAATGAACTTTCCATCACAACTAGTTTAAATACAGCAAAGAGTTAAAAGTAAACCACAACAATATTTCACAAATGCACAAGTATTCGAACCAAAAATGTTTAATGCATTTGAATCAAAAAATGAATGCCAACCAAGACCTACCCCAATGAGTACGTCTACTAGAAATTCTGGAACTCCACTTAATTCAGTGAATATATTATCAAGAAAGCCTAATACTGCACAAAAGTCATATTTTCAATATCGCGGAACAAGAAATTTTGTAAGCGAAGAATTATTCAATACTGAAACAAATGAGCTTGACCAACAAATTGATGCTGATCAACATAATCAATGTATTGATACTGATCTATACATTGATAGTGAACAATATATATGCGCTGACAACTATTTTAAACAATAATACTAGTCCAGTGACATTAGACTTTTCCAAACCATTGAATGTTGAAACTTTTGATAATAATAAAATACAAAACTTCGATTTGAATAATATTAATATATCAACTGACCACACCCTAGACCTTAAAAAAATTAGAACAGACCACCTTAATTCAGAAGAAAAAGCCAAAATCCTAGAAATTTGTAAGAAATTTTCGGACATTTTCTACCAAGAAAATACTCCCTTGACATTTACCAGCCAAATACGACACCATATACGTACGACTGATGACGAACCGTTGTACACAAAATCTTATCTATATCCTTTTATCCATAAAAAGGAGGTCGAAGCCCAAATTAAACAAATGCTTGACTCTAAAATAATTAGGCCGAGTAACTCACCATGGTCGTCACCTACATGGGTTGTTCCCAAGAAGGTTGACGCTATTGGCAAACAGAAATGGAGAGTAGTCATTGAATATCGTAAACTGAACGAAAAGACAATTGACGATAAATACCCTTTCCCTAATATTCATGACTTACTCGATAAACTAGGAAAAATGTCACTACTTCACGGCATTAGACCTAGCTAGCGGCTTCCACCAAATAGAGATGGAAGAAAAGGACATAGAGAAAACAGCTTTTAATACAGGAAACGGACATTATGAGTTCCTGAGGATGCCATTTGGGATGAAGAACGCACCAGCCACGTTGGAAAGGGTGATAGATAACATACTAAGAGGCATACAAAACGAAAAATATCTCACCTACCTAGACGGCATCATCGTTTTCTCAAATTCACTCCAGGAGCACATGGAAAGACTTTGATGTGTATTCCAGAGACTAAGAGAATCGGATTTTTCTGAATGTTTGAGAAGAGAGGTGGTCTATTTAGGACACATAATTACTCCTGAAGGTGTCAAACCCAATCCTGACAAAATAAATGTCATAAAAAACTTTCCATTAACGCAATGGCACCGGTTTCCGACCTACCTCCTCTATCCGCCCGATATGAAATATCCGAAATATTAGTTCCAAGTTACATATAAATGCTTAGAGAGTGCGCGCTTTTCATTCACTCAATATTCATGCATCAACTGTAAAAATGCGGATTTGAAATGAGTAACGATCAATCTTCAGCTGACTTAAAACCATGTGACGGGGTAGTTTGATGATTTTACTATCTGACAAAAGGTCGGAGGAGAGTCAGCAAACTCAGTGACATTTTCATTGAAATAAACTAAATGGTAAATATTTTACTACTTCTTTGACTGAATATATACTGTGTTGCTCTCAACACGTCGTTGTTAGTGCCGAATTAATTGAATTCGTGAACTTATTAAGAAAATAAAAGTGGTCGGAATGGGGTTACCTAAAAAATCTGAATCAACCAGATTCCGACCATTTGACCGGTAACATGATTTTGATATTTCGTAATATGAAAATCGTTATGGTTATTTTTATTTTGAGACTATGTATTTCGAATTCATTTATTTAATTATCATGTGATTCTACAATATGGGACCTTTATACGTCCTACTTTAAATCAATTAGATTAGACGTAATTCAACGTAAAATTCGAATGATTTTATTAAATAATCTTGATTTTCTATGGAGTAACTTTGCCGATTTGAGTGCTTGGTTCAAACTAGCAATTATTATTTTTGGGTAGTTTTCGATATTACCTGGTATATTGAGGTTTCTAGTATATTTTCTTGTATATTTGATCTTGATCAAATCATTTTTTGATGCTATTGAGCATATTCAATTTGGGTCGGAAAGAGGGAAGACTTTCTCTATTTCCGTCCGACCCGGACGGAATCCAGTTTTTCAAAGCCCCTTATTGCGACCTTCATATTTGTTTCAGATCATCATTATGGATTCTAAAAAGCGTTTCTCATATCCTCGCGAGGACCTAGAAAAAGCTTTACTTGACATAAAAAACAAAAAAATACAGCATCCGACAAGCTTCCAAAATATATGAAGTTCCAAAATCTACCTTAATTGATACTTTAAAAAGAAAATACAAAAATCCCGGAAATATTGGAGGTCCAACAGTGTTAACGATTGCAGAAGAAAATATAATTGTGAAATAGATATTAGAAATGGGTGAACTAGGATTTCCGGTCACAAAATCTCAGCTGATAGATTCCGTGGCAAAATTAGTAACGAATTTAAATAGAAAAAATCCATTTACAAACGATCAACCGGGTAAAAAGTGGTACACTTTATTCCTTGCCCGCCATCCACAAATTTCCCAAAGGGTACCACATTTGCTTTCATCGTGTAGGGCACTTGTATCAGAGCAAAATATCAGGAATTGGTTTTCTAAAGTCCGAAAATATTTGGAGGATAATCATTTAATGGAAGTTTTCAATGACCACCGAAGAGTGTTCAATTGTGATGAAAGTGGTTTCTATCTATCACCCCAAGAAAAGCAGGTCTTGTTCAGAAAGGGTTCAAAAAAAGTGTATAGTCGAACAGTAAATGATGGAAAGGAATGTTTAACGGTTCTACTTACAATAGCTGCAGATGGTGCATTACCCCCACCTTTAGTTCTTTTTCCATATAAACGTTATGTACCGTTATCAATAGTAGCGAATATGCCAAAGCAATGGGGAATAGGTCACTCTGAATCAGGTTGGATGACCAGTGAAACATTCTACGAATATATCACCAAAGTATTTTACCCATGGCTTAAGCAGAATACTATTCCATTACCTGTTATACTATTCCTAGATGGCCATTCTTCTCACATCAACCTTAGTTTAAGTGAATTTTGCAAGAAGAATGGTATTATATTGACAGCTTTTTATCCTAATGCAACCCATCGTCTCCAACCCTTAGACGTTGGAGTATTTTATCCATTAAAGAATTGTTGGCGTAATGATGTTCGTAAATGGCGCATGGAAAACAGTGGCAAGAAAATGCAACGGTCAGATTTTCCTAAAATTCTTCAAAGGTCTTTAGAGACTACTGTTTCACCATCTCTCATTGAGAAGGCATTTCGTACTTGTGGACTTTTTCCATTTGATGAAGACGCTATAGATTACTCAAGATTGGTAAAACAGCTCTCAAACGCAAAAAAAAATGATCTAACAGAATCATCTGCTAATGAATCCTCAATTTCTAAAAAAAAGTTAATATCAGCGTTAGACTTTCGACGTGAGTTTGAATCGCGTATAGCTGAAGATGTTTTAGAAAAATTCAAAATTGTTCATTTCGAAAGTGAACTAGAAGAGAGATATATTGAGCTGTTCATATTCTGGCAAAGTTTACAACCTGAACAGAATTTCGCAATTAATGATACCCCTTTTCAAAATAACATGCCTACTAACCTCAATGAAACGATCTCAGACATGAATATTGATGAACAATTTTGGTTTGACAATGGAAATGTCATTGATGCCATAGTTGAAGTGGATGGTTCCTTGAATATAGTTAACCCAGAACCTCAACCATCGACTTCAAAAATTCAAACTGAATTAGGAGCAGTATCAGAAGAAAACTTAACAAATGCAAATGTATCAAATCAGGAGATGATCGCCCAAAAAACGCCCAATAAATATTTCATTCAAGAGAATACTTCAAACGAAAATTCAAAGTATCCAACTCCCTTCAAAAAGGCTCTTTTCTGGCCAGGAAATGATGAAAAGAAAAGAAAGGCAGGTATTGAAAACAAAACTCAAAATAAAAAAGCCAAAATGTACCCAACGGTTGCTATAAGTGACGAATTCATGGAACACCAAAGAAGAATTGAAGAAGAAAAGCAGACCAAGGAGAAAGATAAATTAGACAGAGCTCAAAAAATAAAAGACAGGCTCAAACATCAGCAAAATAAATTGAGAAGTGGAGCAGATAATTCAAATTCGAAAAATGGAATTATTCAGCAGATAGATGAAGTAGAAGTAGAAGAATATTCAGAAGGGGCTTACGTTATCATTCAGTATGAAGGAGAATATTTTCCTGGGATAGTACTGGTTAGATAATGGGTCAGATAATGGTTTGAAAGTAAAGGCTATGACTATGAGTGGAAACTACTGGAAATGGCCAGACAAAGATGATATTTTGAACTATGAAATTAGTGATGTTATATCTAAAATTGAAAGTCCTATATTAGTTTCTGAACGTGGTGTCTACAATGTTCCTGAACTCAATGATCTTCGCAAAAAATGCAAATGAAAATATTTCCTACACTTGTTCACTAATCTCATGACGTGATAAATTTCAGTTGAATTTCATACTGGATCAATAGGAAATTTTGTTATGTTCCGTATTTTAATTTCTTATGATATTCATGTCCGTTAATAGAAATACTTTGACAAGTGATGATCTTCTGTTTTTATGAAATTTTCACTTTGTGAGAAGGACATAATTTATCTTTTCCTTCCTACTTCATGGCTGGTCGGAATTCGGTATTCGAGTGGACGGATTCACGTAAACTCATCACAGGTCGGACGGAAAATGGTGTACTTGTCATTTTTTTGTACCTATATTTCAATTTGCAAATATGAAAATTAAAACAAACACATAGAATATTGTATCTTTATTATTTTCAAATAAACGTATTTAACCTCAGAAATGTATAATTTGGATAAAAAATCTTATCATTATTTCAACATCTTCAATGAGATTTAAAGTAAGGTACTCATAACTAAACGGAAATCGGTGCCGTTGCGTTACCCAAAACGGCAAAACAAATCAAAGCTTTCCTTGGACTGTTAGGTTACTACCGACGTTTTATTCCAAATTTTGCGAAATTTACAAAACCATTCACCAAATGTTTGAAAAAGGGTGCTAAGATTGAGCACAATGATAAATTTTTGACTTGTTTTGAAACCTGCAAAAATCTTTCAATAAACGAACCAATACTCCAGTACTCTGACTTCACAAGAACCTTTAACCTGACAACAGATGCCTCAAATGTAGCTTTGGGAGCGGTCCTAAGGCCCTATAGGAAAATATCTACCGGTGGGTTTCGTGTCACGAACCCTTAACGATTCTGAACAGAAATATTCACAAATCGAAAAGGAATTGTTAGCCATCGTATGGGCAACAAAATACTTCAGACCATACCTGTAAGGACGAAAATTCAATATTATCACTGATCACAAACCACTTCAGTGGTTATTTTCATTGAAAGATCTAAATTCAAAATTGATGAGATGGAGAATCAAGCTCGAAGAATACTAATTTTTGATAATTTATAAGAAGGGGAAATTAAATACAAACGCGGAAGCACTTTCCCGTGTAGAAATTCATACGAAGGATTTCTTTCAACTATTATCGAACATCTCCTACTACTCAATACCTATCAAAATGAAAATGATTTTCGCGAAAATACCTTATAATCATTCAATTTATTCCACTACCAAACTCAAACCAATTGATATCATAAATGGACATATAACTTCCAATGAACCATTCGATATTAAACTCGATACAACTAAGAAACAACAAATTACTGAGAAAATTAATAAAAATAGAGATGACTTTGCAATATTTGAAACTAAACAGAAATTTTACACAAAAAAACATCTGAGACAAAAGAACGCGAATAAATTCTTTAAACCCGAGGAAATTAAAACGACTAACAAACACAGAAAAGTGACATCCACTGCGAAACATGCAAAGGTACACATGCACAATGTAAAACGTCCACTTTATTCATTCGATAACTAGCACTTGTTTATCATTGCAGATTACCCGGAATCTCAGCGACATCAGATAACGTTCAAAAACCATAAAAACAATCCTTGAACTGCAAAGGTCAGAGAATATCAAAGAATATCAGAAATCAATAGACTGAAAATGAAATCTGAAAATCTTGTGAATTTGATCTTGAAAAATTCAGAATACGAAAAAGATACGTTCAACTACTTAAAAATATTGAAATTTATTGAGACCAATAAACTGATAGAACTAATTCCTCATGCCAAAAGATGCGATTGGAAATTGATCAACCAATATTCAAACGATTGGAAGAGTCAAACCAATGGATTGGACTCTTACCTACCGAAGAAAAAGTTAGACTAAAATGTCACCAGCAAGAAGAAGCCATCAAAATCAAAGGTTCATACCTAGTCAGTAGTTGTTTACAGCTGATTCTCGGCCTCCCCCCACTACTATGACGTATTAATTGCTTTTTTATTGGTTGTTGTTTGGTGAAGTCAAGGTGATGTGACCTTGAAGGGTGTGGTGTATGGATCGTTCAGAAATTTTTTCCCGGTTCTAATCCTCCCCCCACCAATATG
>WOGO01001687.1:0-17445 GCA_015342085.1 Leptinotarsa defecta
ACCTCGCTGAATAGGTGTTCCCGAATAGTTTTGTCTTCGCCTTTGTATAAGCGTTTATTTTGTAGTATAAGTGAAGAATAAATCCGTTGAACAGGCGTACTTTGGGGAAGCAACATTAAACGTTTTTATTCTTGTTCCTTTGTCGTATTCTACCTTACTGTTTTCGCGTAACTGGATTGTTTAGTAGTTTCATTTTAGATTTAGGCTAGTCGGTGCACAAGAACTACTTGGCACCCTTGTTATCTTTTTTTGTACATATTTATACTTATCTGTCGGATTTAACCCACGGTCCTTACAAGCAAGCACATTACTTGCCGTACACAAAAAAAGGACAGAAGTGATATTCCTTATGTTTTGAAAAATCAATGTCTCTGATAGATAAATTTTTATGTTATTGAATTTAATGTAAAAACAGAAAAATACATGAATCGCTCTTAGATCGGTGCCTGTGCGAACTTGAATTCCTGAAGATTGAATCTATTTGGAAAAATGTTCTCAGGAATTTCATAACACATGAAGGCAGTTCTCTGAATGAGAGAGTTCTTCATTAGTAGAATTCGAGGTGTACTGAGTTGAACCTCAAGACAATAAGTAGCCACAGCCCATTGAGTATTCCTAATATGTACCGCTTTTAATGAAATCACTTGAACACATCCCGCCAAAGTATCTATAGAAGAGAGACAATGAGACAATGTTTCAGACCATCAAAGTTGCAAGTGATGTTCGCGTCTCCAATCAGGCAAAAGGCCTTTTCTGGATGGAATCCAGCAACTTCATGGTAATTTTTGGTGTGGAGCTATAAGAACAATACTCCAAATAAGGTCTGACCTGTGTTATATAAAGCATCAAGAGTTACTGAGGTGTATATAGTTTTCTGGTTCGGAACAGTGTTCCAACCTTTTGAGGAGCGGCTTTTGCAATTCTGGCGACATGATTGTGCCAAGGCATATTGGTGTCCATTTAAACCAAAAAACTTATCGAAGCAGAAAATGGAATTGTCTGTTTTGACATTATTATATCTGGTGTGGAGACATTCATCTTTTTGGAAAAAATCGACGTCTGGGTTTTTGTGGCACTGAATTGAACCTGGGGACTTTCACCCCAATTCGAAATTACTTCTAGATTCTCATTAAGATATGCAATCTCCTGCTTCCGGTGGAGATGTGTATCCGCAGCCGATGTCCTGGTATCCAAATGTAATGACAAGATAAGTGTGCGTCTTCAGCAAAGCAATATATTGGATTATTAGTTATTTACAATGAGTCGTTGATATACAATAAGAAGAGGGTTGGAGACAATATGGATCTCAGGGGAACAACAGCGTTGATGGTGAAAGTATTCGAGAGATATCCATCGACGGCCACTTGCAGGAAATGTTTTTTCAGGAAGCGGAAGAATCTTACATAAAAAAGACGCGACAAGTCACAGCATTAAAGTATGGCCAGCGAACCCTTGTGCCACACATGGTCAATGACCTTAGAAATATCAAGCCCAACAGCTATCGACTCTCCATGTTAATTGATTGCGTTATTCCAAATATGGGTGACATACGAAAAAAGGTCACCTGTTGATCTTTGTTTGCGAAAACCATATTGATGATCGCTCAAGATGTTGAAGCCTTCCAAGTATTTGAGGATGTGTTGGTTTACGGATTTCTCCATAATTTATGATATCACTGAGAGCAAAACGATTGACCTTTAGTTGTTTGGAAGAGTTTTCTTGCCACTCCTGGGAACAGTCTGGAAACAGGTTGTAAGACAGGTTGAAAAGTCTGCAAAATACTGATGCGAGTTTATTTGCGCATTTTTTGAGTACTATGACGGGCACTTCATCAGGACCAGACCAGACCAGACGCTGTCAATGAGTAATTTCCGTCATTGTAAATTCTAGTGTGGAAAGAGTGGGTGGTGCCTCTCCCAGAAAATCGACAGTGAAGTGAGACGCAAATCGATCAGCTATCAGATTTGCTTCTTCTACGGCTGTTGTTGCAAGTTAACCATTTGCTTGTGTTAGCGGTATAATTGTGGATTTTGTAAAGTTCTGATTAGCATCTTTAGCTACCGACCACAAGTATCTAGACCGTCGGGATTGGCAACAGTTTATCCCTAATTCTTTGATCGTGAAGTTCTTTGTTTTCAATAATCCTAAGTATGTTGCAAGCATCAACAAATCTAATTGGTTTTTGGCACTAGAATTTTTACGCTAGTGCCATTATGCAAGATTTTTGGAGGCGATATCTTGCTCTTAATTTTTGTTGAACTAAGGTTTGCTGCTAGAAATTCGTTAAATTTAAAAAGGAATTTGTGTATTCATAGATGATAGATCCTCTCAGCTGATCTGCAATGCCAAACTTCGCGTGGCTTAGATTCTTCCCCAACATTTATCGGTAATTCACTCAACACTGAATTGAGAAGATCCTTATGATACCTCACGGTGACTGTGTGAATTTTCAGATTGGTTATTACGTATAGATTCAAA
The DNA here is from genome assembly GCA_015342085.1 of Leptinotarsa defecta. Taxonomy (NCBI): domain Eukaryota; kingdom Metazoa; phylum Arthropoda; class Insecta; order Coleoptera; family Chrysomelidae; genus Leptinotarsa; species Leptinotarsa defecta. The sequence goes on from WOGO01001687.1 coordinate 2,479, forward strand.
ATACTAGCATATTCTCCATCATGGTCAGGAATCTTGGTGGGCTCATTTATAATCTGAGTAATTCCGCTGCTTATTGCAAAAGTCTCAGGTTCGCAACCTTGTTCATCTTTGGTATTTGAAAATTTGAGCCATATGATATTGATTTGAGCATTCATTGTTTTAATAATCAATATACAGAGTACATGGAAGTAGAAAGGTGTATGAGTGTTATGATATTTTGTATGAAATATCCAAAATTTATTTCAAGTTTTTCTCAATAATGTTTTCAAAAAATAAGTGATTTCATGAGAATGTTATACTGAGTCATTCAGAAATTAATAAACAAATCTGTTCTGAGATGATACTGAATTGGCAGTTAAATTCTCTCATTTCTGAAAGTGCATTGGCACATTCCATACAAAATTCTTCCGTCATTAAGGATTCATTAAGCGCTATTATAAGTTTTCAAAAATTAGATTCGGATAATCAAATTCTAATGAAGATTAAGAAAGCAATATATGCAATATCTAGTAAATATCTAGTAAAATCATCAACAAAACCCTCAAAAAGTCTTGCATGGGAAGGGCGCAAACAAATAGGAGCACTTACCAATTCCGAGCGGTGGCAAAATTATACTACGGTATATTTCATAAATGTCATGGGAATCTTTGTCCCTCCTGCGTTTATTTTTCCACGTAAACGGTTCAAGGCAGAACTAATGGATGGAACACCGATTGCAGTGTGACAATTTGCCAGGATAATGGATAGATGGACACCGAAACCTTTCTAAATTGGTTGAAAAATTTTGTGCAACATTTGGAACCGTCATGTGACGGTCGAATCCTCTTAATTTTGGATGGTCATAGCAGTCTTAAGGGGCTGAAAATTCTGGAGTATACAGAACAAAATAAACTCGTTTTATTTTGCCTACCTGCTCATTGCCCCCATTAAGTTTAGATTAGGTTAGGTTCAAAGTGATTGGGTTTATTCGACTCTCCACCGCAACTCGCAAGGGTTTATTGTGGCTCACACTTATTCAGACTCAACCAAATGAACCCAGCTTCGTAACGAAGCCGATTAGTTTGTATGGTGAGTGGTTCTTCAAGTCAGATGGTACGAGTACGGCTCTGCCGAACGGGGCTGACACAAAGTATGCACTGTGTTGTTTCATCATTTTCCAAACAGAGGTGATATACACTGTCTCCCGACAGTCCAAGTCTCTGCATATGATGATTCAAATGACAGTGACCCATAAGAAGGCCTGTTAGACATCGTGGTTCATCCCTACTGTAGTTCAATAACTGTTTGGTATCAAGATTCGAAGGATGAATAAACTCTTTGGAGTGAGCCACTCCTGGAAGATTCTGCCAGAAGTCCATAAATCTTTTTGCCATGCAGGTGTTAAATCTGCTTGCAGAACCCTGCTTTGCAAAGGAGTCAGCAGCCTCATTGCCTTCAAGGCCAGTATGGCCAGAAATGCAGACCAGGGACAATCTGTTAAACCTTCTTATTGAGGCGAGTCGTTTTTGGCAATTTGCTACTAATTTAGACGTTGCTCGGAAGGAGCCAAGAGCCTCCTACGCCGCTTGGCTGTCCGAAAATATTTTGATCTACTTGTGTGTGAGGTTACAATTTTCCAATCTCTCCGAACACAATTCAATAGCGTAAATTTCCGCTTAAAGTACAGTCGCATAGGTTCCTAGGCAGGTTGATTTTTCGGTCCTGAGTCTACGACTGAAAATACCATCTGTGAACCAACTATCTGCTCTTAATATTTCCTCCCCCCGGAGGATCCAGTTGAAATGATGTCACAGGTGATTTCCAGAATTCAGTGACTGCTGCACTTTGCATTAAATTGATTGGGCAATTGGCAATGTGCACAAGTCTATATGCAGTCCATCTAGCCTTCCTCTCCAGAAAAATGTGGAGAGACGGTCGATCTGGAAGGATCTCCATGGCCGTTGACAGTGTGGTACTGATGGCACCACTGATGGCCAGACAAGCCTGTCTCTGTGAGCCAGAGAGCTTCGACTGGGCCATTTTCTGTAAAGCTTTCGGACATCAGACGATTGCAAACATAAGTTATCATTGGTCTGACAATCATCACATAAATCCAATGGATTTGTTTCGGACCTAAATCCCAAGTTTTACCACAAATCATTCGATATGTCTATAGGGACACTCTGGTTTTGTGTTAAGCTTTTTTTGCCCACTCCAAACATACTACAATATAGAGGTTCAAAAATGACTGAGGATAATCCAGGGCGTAATGTTTCTCACTTCTAAGTGACAAAACTTTCCAACAATGCGTACCTAAACTGTACTGTTTCTTCAAATGCCATAAACTCTTTCAGCGAAACGGAAATTTATCCTATGAATCCAGCCAACTTTGAATATTGGGAATTCACAGCAGCTATGACAACCAACCAGAGCAGGCAAATTGGAATTACCGCAGTCATTCAATAACAAAGAGATAAACCCAGAACATCCAACGCGGGCAAAAACACTCACCAAATGCAAGTCTAAGTGAATCTAAAAACGACAAAGTTCATGAGTCAGAAAATCGAAAAAGACCGATACGAAAATAAAAGCTTGGAAAAACAGGTGTTCCTAACTCCACTCCTGATGTTGAGGAGCTGAAAGAAAGGAAGGCAGAAGCTTTGGAGAAAATCCGCAGAGAAACCTCTAACGCAGCCAAGAGAAAGATTAATGAACAACTGAAAAATCATAGCAACAACGAAGGTATTGAGGAATTCTCTGATAACAACTTAGATGCCGCATGTTTATATTGCAAAGATTTTTATTCCCATTCACGTCGAAATGATTTTTGAATAAAATGCCAAAAATGCAGAAGTTGCTGCCACACTGAATGTGCCGGGGCCCCTAGAATGGGATCTTTCGACACATGACTTTATAGTTTAGAAGATATATTCCTTTATTAATGGGAAACACGAATATTACTCATTTTCTAAATTTTGCTTTTTTACCCATTTTGAAAAAATCTGTCTTAGGAACTAGTGCTTATGATGGCCCACAAGAAGTTTTTTTTTTAATATGGTTTCATAAGAAAGAAGAAGTGTTTGAAAATTTCAATGCTATCTTCCAAAGGACCCTACACTAGCTTCCTTTCAAGCCAATGTGTTTTCTTGAAACAAAATAATTATCAAAATTACAACCAATTACTGTTATGGGGGGGCATCATAGGGTAGTTTCCCCTTCTGTTGATAACGTCTTTCTTGAGAAATTTATTTATTTCATTATAAATCATACTTACGTATTAATAACCATCATGCCAATATTTTAAACAGATTTAAACAGCTGAATGTGGTTATCACACACCAAATAATTTTTCAAATCTAACTGGTTAATCCAGTTCAAACAAAAATCTCTTTGGCTTCATTACTAGCCCAAATTCAACTCACCTGAGGAATGCTACACAAACATGCCGCTATCCACGCTATCAAAATCATTAATTTTCCTCTCCACACTCCCATACTAAGAGGCTTCAATACAGCATGGAATCTGAAATGGAAAATTTACAGCCACTTAAAAGATTCGTGGTGAGACCTGAAAGTATATTCAAAATATATTTGTTGTTAGTGGTATACTCGATAGAATGTGTTGAAAATTTCATATTTCTCTCATTCAAAGAATTTTCTATGTGCTGGGTGCTCCAGTATTGATTTTTGTTAGAAACTGTTTCGAAACACGATCAGTATTCATCAGAACTTAAAAATACTCGACTAGTAGTTATACCTGTTAATTCATATTTCACTACTTTTTGCAATAAAAATAACAATATTACATCACTGATAATGACTTACCAATACATATAACAAAGAAATTTTCAACATGGTTATGGTTTCGAATATGTGGGTAATCTCATCTGAGAGCCTCTTTGGCAGATAGGTGAATATTCACAGTATCAGTTATTCCATTCAAAATTTTGCATGGTGATGTTACAATATTATTGGAATTGAATTTTCTGCAGACTTGTTTTGTACGATGAACAATTATTATAAGTCACATTTAATTCGACTGTAATTTATGGGGAATTTGATATTTAAAATTAAAATTCTATACTGAATTTTTATTGCTTACCAACTTGCTTATCAACTAATTTCTCAACAGTTTTTGCTATTGAATAAAATGCTTCAAAAATAGTACTTCAGGAAAAAAATGGATATTATGTAATTTTTATTAGTGATTATTCGAGAAAATGAATATAAGGGGGTATTCAAACGATGAAAACGTGTACACGTTATTTTCATTGGGTTCGCGTTTGAGATTTTTTTTTCATTTCGAGTGTATTGCGAAAGTTATCTCGAGAAAAAATGTGCAATCGAAGCATTGCAATTACTTATAAGAAATCTTTGGATCAATTGAAAACGTCACATGTCTTTCAGATAAAAAAAAGTTGTTTTCTCATTTCTGAAATATTGGCAAAAGGTTCAATTGTAACGAAGTTCAGCCCCATGAAGAATTAGAAAAAATCGACTGTCTAACAAGAGTTTGCTTTCGTGAGTGATTTGAATTTCACATTCATTTATTAAATAGTGAACTAGTTACTAATTGACCACCAGATGTTTTGAAAAATATGTTGATTCGTATAGAGAGTTATTCGAAAAGGTTTTCAACTGTCTAATAAATACATTTCATTCTTATCTGCTCTTCCACGTTCTGAACCAAACTAACCTGTCAACGCTGATACAGATCAGTACAAAACTGGACAAATATAGACCGAACGTCCGGAAAAACATCATTATTCGACACATGGCGTCTCCTGCTTTCCACTGAACGGTCCACGCCCATCCTATTTCCATTGGCATCATGAGAAACGTCACCTGCAACGAGATAAATGTTCACTCTCCAATGTATGCAACGCTTTTGGATGATGGGCGATATTTTTCGGGAAATTAAATAATCACTTGTTTTCAGAAAATGTCATACTGGGCGGATGAACTCACTGATGAAATTAATGAAGTTTAGTGTGGTGATAGATATTCTGATAGATAGATACTAGGTATTCAATATCCTTCATTATCGGACTAGTAGAGGCGTTAACGAATATATAAAATAGACATTCTTCGAAAGTCCTGAGGAATAGCTCTAATATAGGCATGCACTATCACTATAGCATCAAATTTTCATGTGTAAATGTGACATCAACATTTTGGTTGTTTTTGTAGAATATAATAATGATGCAATTTATACGTTTCATATATATCTTGGATATTGGAGTGATACTTCAATCAATTGATATAATTTAAAGAATTAATATTGAAATAAAAATTTTTAGGGAACACCTTCTAGTTTGCTCCATTCTGATCGATTTTAAGTAGTTACCCTTTGCCAATTCCATTTTTCAGTGGGTATTAAAGCAATATTTTTCTGTAGTTGAACTTGCTAGTGAATCTTTCAATTTCGTTATTTTGCTGTGTTCTCTGTCAGAAAAACAGTGTTATCGGATATATACAAAATAAAAAATGTATTCCTGTATGATATGACCTGGATATAGCAGCTCCGCAAGGATTGAAGTTTATTATTATAAGAACCTGACTATTATAACTGTTTGCTAGTTTTGGCAAGAAAACAAATGATACATTCATTAAAAAAGATCATTGTGAGAATACAAATGTTATATTCCTTGCAACAAGTTTGTGTGTGCTAAAGTTATCAATGATAATAACACAACAACTAAATCATGACAGTTATCCAAAGCTTATTATGTAATTGAATGATACGAATCACTTTCAATCTGACTCCAGTCGATTTTCCTTTCGGCCAGTTTCTTTGCAGATAATATACACTACATCAAAAGTCTTGGATCCTCATATAATCTACATGCTGTATGATTATTGCCTTTCTGATGTGAGATGAAAAATTGAAGCATCTGGTAAACGAACAGCAAATATTCAGCACCAAAAATTGATAATTCTCTTCAGAAATAACACGTTAGATAGGGACAAGAATCACTGCCATATGCCCGTGATTTTAAGCATTCCAAAATATGTCATTGTTCGAATAGTTAATAGGTATTGAGGAATTTGAAACAGTGAAAGAAACATTCAGTGGGTAACCTCGAGTATCACATGAAAGGCAGGACCGGTATTTGGTTCTTCATGTCCATAGATACCAAAATGCATCAGCACCAGTCCTCAGGTCTCACTTTCAAGGTTCATCTTGCTGTGTTATATCTACTTCTACAGCCAGAAGAAGACTCCATTGGGCAAGTTTTTGAGCACCTACCCTAATTTCATGACATCGAGCTTACAATGGGCGCGAGAGCATAGGGAATGGCTTTTGCGACAGCAGGAATGGGTCCTATTTATATATTGAACCAGGATTGTATTACAGAGTGATGACCTTAGGCAAAGGAACTGAATGGAGCCAGGTCGTCAACAAATACTAAATTCTTGAAGAGGTTGCTCCCTATCAAGAAGGCGCAGTAATGTTTTGGAGGGCATCATGTTCAATCGATGAACGCCATCAATTATCTCACATGATATTCAAAATGTTATCAGGTTCATTGTTTATCTGTTACAAAACGAATTAGGTGAAAATTTCATCTTCATGGATGACAGCAGACGTCCACATCGAGTAAGAATGTTTCAAGGGGTATTAAAATAAGGGCAAATTTTCAACTAACTCGTTGGATTAGAATTGTATTAGAATTGAAAACACGTGGGATTTTGTTACTCAAGCAGTTAACAGCCACATTAAACCACCTCAGTAAGCAGAAGAGAATTGCAGCAGCATTAGGAGAACGACACAACATATTGATCAAGAGAAGATCAATCGCTTGTTGTTCCGATACATAGTCATGTTAATATGTTACTGAGGAACAGAGACGATCTTACTGACTACTAATTGATGTTCAGTGAGTTTTTGTTTTTCAATAATTTACCTAAACGTTCCAATACTTTTACTTACGTTGCTTTTGTCATTATTTGAATTTTGTGGCACGTATATTCAGCGGCACATATACACTATGTGAAAGACTCTAAATCCAATTTCGCTAAACATCAAAGGAACATTTTATTTCAGTTTCGAAAATGATTGACAATATGACGATAATTTTTCCATGATACGTTTTTTCTGGAGCAATACGTTTAAATTTTTTACGTGACTAAGAAACGCGACGGGATATAAAATACAAGATTTGATGAGTTGTTATGAATTCATATTCTTCAGATGTTGGTTTTTGTTGAAGTGATGATGATAATCAATAGCACTATGATAACTATGATCATTTAATATTTTTAAAATTTTTATTATCATTACTATCGGTATTATGATTTTTATGGCCATACGTTATCATCACTCCCCACATAATGGAGTGGATGATTACTAGGTCGGCAAATCATGTGACCCAAATAGTTGCTCATGAATAATCAAGTATCGGCCAGTTTTATTCAATTCCTATACAGTTGCAATGAGATGCGAATGACAGTCGTCTGAATGCTCGGCCAAGATTTCTACCTAGGTGCGGCAAGCCGGAATAAAAACAGTCGTCCTCTTTCCTCACCTGGAGCTGACATTACCACATAAATCGTCTTTCTTCGATGCTCAAGAAAAACTATATCAGGTTTATTAGCTTGCATGAGCCTGAGGCTGAGGAATGAATAGTTCCAATAGATTCGTAACTTCTAATTTCCCAGAACGAATTCATTATCCTCGGAACGTAAGGCACAACCGGTGCCTCGTCAATACTTCAGAAGTGACGTAGCTAGTGTTGAAGCACTTCGAGACCTGCGTCACTTCGATGGATATAAGCTGAGACCTCATATGCTGGACATGCCGGCAGCAAGTGCATTAGGGTCTCAGGTGTGTTAGTGTCAGGAATATGTATACACATCACGCGACTGCGGTAGACCAAACTGGTGGCCTGGCAGGCCATGATTTACTCATCAGTTTTCAGCTTCAGCCTACTCCACCTGAGGGGAGCGAAGGTCAGGTGGTTTGATGAGCCAAGGTCTTATAGAGCACATGCATTGGCATATTCTTGTATACTGTCGCAGAAGTGAAGTGATATCTGTGACTTCTCTGTGGGCATTTTGCTGGACGGGTTTCAACTTGATGACAGACTGTAGTGTCAAAACCTGAACCAAGTTCATCTGTCGCTCGACATCTGCCTCGAAATCAATTGTTCTAATTTCCACTCCCTCATGATCGTGGACTATGCAGAGAAGGGTATTCGAACTCTTGATGACTTTGTAAGAAGTACCATTCTGTCATACAGATACTCTAAACTCAAAAGTTCACTGCCTTCCTGTTGTCGTGAGAAGTACTTCCGCGAAACAGACGGTTTGAATTGCAAACTCCTACGGAGATGCATCATTTTTCGGGTCTTTATGTCGAATTGATATAGCTTTCTTTGAGTCCACTCCACTACTCTAAACGATAGAAATGACAAGTATATCCGTGGCACCAACTTTTTTCTTCCCCAACCGTTCCTATGACCAGATCTGTTTGAGTTTGTACTGATACTTTTCACCGCTGTCACCTCTTGTGGGTGGCGTTGTTCGATCACAAGGTCTCTCCGTCATCCAAATGTTGCTTGTCTCTGAGGAGCTGCACATCCTTTCCGTAATCCCTACATCATTTTCTTATGAGATGGACCGTTGCAGATTTATCTATCCCAAATTTCATATCGAAAACATATATGCACTCTTCCACCACCCTCGAGGACTGATGGAGATCCTTTACACTAGAGGCATGAAGTTGAAGATCATTCGTATCGAACAAATGAGTAACCTTATTCTTCCGGTTTTAGGGTGTTCCAAATGTATACCACGAGTGTTTCTGAGTGCAACGGACAATAGCCATGGTGAAATGTAGAAAAAATGGGACTGAGGGAATCGCTGTGAAATACACCTCTTCTGAAAGTGACCCACTCTGTTTGGACTCTAGCTTGATCAGATTATTATGGTGATGCGAGTCCATCAGATTGTTATCTGTTAATCAAGTCATTTCACTATTTTTTTGGGTACAGCCTTGATTCAGGCCATAAAGAGGTTACGCTTATACTGTATCGAATTCTGCGTTACAAATCTATCGATGAGTATGTTCTCTCCACATCCAGCAACTCCTCTACTCAATTCTTTCTGCTATATATCTGTTCAGATACTCGGCTAATGGGTGAGTATTTATGTGTATAAGAAGTTCGCAAGCAACTTATAACATAACATGTTTTCAATCTGTAAATCTTAAAAATCGAGAAATTTTGGATTTTTGCCTTACTAAATAATATTTCAAGCATACCAATCATGATGTACATTTAACATCCTAAAATCATTATAAGAAATCAATATAATGGATTTTTTGCATTTTCAAAATGATGACTCTCCAAAAGACTTTGAAATAACATTATTTTGTATTACTACTAACGGCTATTTTCCAATATTTACTTTGTATCTGTTTGTAATTATATGGGAATGAAATGTTCACAAAAATGCTTTGAAGCTTCGATAACTTCTTATAATATGTGAGCGCATTCGATAGCAGACTGTGCTCTCGTCATGACTACTCAAACTGAACGTTTTATCTGCTTGTTTGTATTTTATACGGCTAGATCGCCATAGTGAATTTGTTATTGTTGTTGATGGTTTATTATTTAGGGCTTGGGCAGGTATTTGTCCTCTCCTTTCATCTTGCGGGTATGGTGGAGCTTGTTTGCCATTTGAAATTTTGTTGTGGTTTTATCCGATAGTTATATTCAGGTAGTTGAGTTTTGAATCATTCTCTTTCTCTGTGCTAAAAATCATCATCAGCATCAACGAACAGATGAAAATACATGAGAAAAATAACCTTATAAGATCGGTTATCAATCACACAAACACGCTTCATCGTACCCGCAACTTCGAATCACATACCATCACACAAAATGGCTGCCTATAAGGCATTTATCTATAGAATGCTAAGAATACCACTTTGCAATGGAGCCCGGAACAAAGAAAGGTAAATTATATACCAAATAGCAAACGAGAATGGATAAACCCAAAAGACAATAGATAAATAATTAGAAAATAGAATCGAACAAAAAATACAGAACATGGATCAAACTACTCCAACAGATAAAACAACACAAAGATGAAATGCATTCACATTCATAGGTCATAACAAATGTCTTCAAACCGTTAAACATCAACATTACTTACAAGCTGAACACGAAAATAACACAAAAAATAAACAGCTATGAAAAAGACAACAACCTGAATGGAGTGTACAGCACACAATGCTCGAACTGCAATGAATTCTATATCGGCTAAACCAAGAAAAAACTAATTCAAACCATACATAAAACTAATAACATATAAATGAAACCTCGCAACACATGCCATACAAAACAAACATTTACCTTTTCCCCACCACAAAACATGAAACTCATAAAACAACTCAATAAGTGAAACAGTTTATCTGGAACAAATATCGAAATACAACAAAACCTTACATTCAATATACGCCACAAAACAATACACATTCCAAGAAACTATGAACCAAACACCAACACAAACTTGATGTAACCGCATGTACAGGCAAATTTAATGAGACTTTCGGATGAAAGCTCCAAATAATGAACCATCAACAATAATAGCAAATTCACTAAGGCGATATAACCGTATAAATAAACAAGCAAGAAGATAAAACGTTCAGTTTGAGTATAAACATGAAGATGATAGCACAGTCTGCTATCTAAAGCGCTCTCATATGATAATTAGAAGTTATTTGAGCTTCACTAGTCCACCCATACCTATCAATTTTTGATGAAATTGATTATTGGTATTCTCGTATCTCAGTTTTGAAATACGTTGACGCATGGACTTCTTGTAGCCACATTCTCAGTCTTGTATCATATGGAACATTGTCCTCTACTACTCGGAAAAATCTTTCAAAAACATTTCATACAAATGCGAGTGTTGATTGAAAGTTTTAAGATAATGAGGTGGATAATATTATACATATACGTTTTTGTTTGGAATCCATGGATCATTTATTTGAAAGGTGGTTGACAATGTTTCATAGCAAATTTCATTAGCTCGGATTTCCATTGTTTTATATGACATAAAATGAGACTAGAAATCGCTGATCTCATATTCTGGGAATAAATCCTAGTTCCTTGTCAGGGATTTCGAATCATTTTATATCACATCAGACTATGGAAGTACAAGCTAATGAAAGTTTTGCATGGATCATTCTCAAAATTGTATTATCGTTCATCTTTAACGTATTTCATGAAATAAATTACAACTGTCGGAGTATGACTTTGCCCTATTTGAAAGCAGATTATTCAGAGATTACGTCAAATATATTTCTGAACGACGCAGAATATAACGTATGTTATACCAATTCACAGTTCCGTTTTTGAAATGCCGCTTTATCAGAAAATGAGAAAATCGAGAAAAGCATTTTTCAAGCATCATCGGCAGAATTGCTCACGTTCCTCTAAATCTCTCTCTCTCTCTCTGAACTCTTGCAACGATTGCATGTGAAAAGGATAAAATTTACTTGCTTTCATAATTCGATACACCGTTTGGAATAATCCTATTTCTCTGCTCAAAACATGGGTTCTTCCATGGCATGAACGTTCGAACTTCTCGTAGTTTATACTTCCTGAGCATGGAATACCTTTTCATCTAGTCGTCTTTTTTGTGATAAATTCTGTTTCTATGCAAGCAGCTAGTTTCCGTAACATTCCCCTAATAAACCATTCGCATAATATCATTCATTTATGATGATGATAAATTCAATCTGCATTTCAAGGAAACTCTAACAAATGGTATCACTGACAAATTTTGAGATTCATTTTCTACATGGACGACTGGACTTTTGAGTCCAGTCATACATGATGATACCGGTGAAAACTACCAAAAATTGAATGAAAAATTGAATCGTACAGTGAGTAAACGTTAAAATAAACATTTTTGTCTACCCAGTAAATACTTTTTCTGTATAGATACGTTAAAGAAACGTCTATTCTTTCCGGTAAATATTTTTTCTGTATATGCTGACTTGAGTTTAGTTTTGAAAATGATGGACAGCATCATAATGACGTTCCCATAATACTTTTTTGGGTTGATAGTCAGGAACACCAAAAGAAGGTTGGGGATTTGTCCCTCTTATATAGATACTTTTACGGAAAGTGTTCAAGTGACTTGGCACATTTGATTCCACCAAGAGCGGTACATATCAGAAATACGCAACGGACTCTGGCTGATCATCGTTTTGAGGTTCAACTCAGTACACCCCAAACTTCACTGATTGAGAACTCTTTCATTTGTAGATCTGTGTTTTCGTGGAATGAACTTCCTGGGAAAGTATTTCTGAATAGATTTAATCTCCAGCGATTCTTATCCAAAGTGAATCGCTGCTTTAGTATAGAAACCGCTCTTAGAGCGCCTTGAGGATATTCCTGTAATGCTTGTGTTTTTTCTCAAAAAAAAATGCCCCAATTTTGTTGGGATGGAAACTTTGACTATGGTAATAAGCGTTATATTATTATAAAAAAATATGCATGAGAATAAATTATTACACAACTCACGGCTTATCTATTTCTCATATAATTACATTATATCTATATGTAACCCTACAGAGAGACTGATCTATGGAAATTATCTTAGGGCTTCTCTATTTCTCATATAATTACATTATATGTATTAGTAACCCTGCAGAGCGACTAATCTATGAAAATCATCTGTGTAGGAGCTATCCTGTAAGTTCAACAATGAATAGTTCAAGTTTTTTTATATAGATGTTTTTATGAAAAGAATGCTCGAAGAGCTATAGATTGTTTCATGTATCAGAGATGAAAAATAAATGTGAAAGCTGAAATACCTGTCTTTAGTTTCGAGAAATGATATCACCCTCAAATTAGGGAAGAATACATTTCAAGTGGCGACAAGATAATTCAAAGTATTAGTAGTTAACTTAAACTATTGTTTCCATGTTGTTGAAATTTTGGAGGAATCAAAATGGCAGTCAAACAATTAGTCGGTCATATCCAGGAATTTGATTCAATATTTTCTGACTGGTCGGTGTATAAAAAACGTTTTGGCCATTATTTCACTGTAAATATCATTGACGATGAAAGTAGGAAACGAACAATACTGTTGGTTTTATTAAATGAGTTTGCGTATAAATTACTGAGTAAGATGTATATATCAAATGAACTGGAAACAGTGAAATGAGGGGATATGATTCCCTTGACCAAACGGAAAAAATCAGCGTTTCTCAACAAAGAAAAAAAAGTTGAATCAAGAAAAATAACGAATGAAAGTCAGAGCTCCGCATTTTTATGGTTTCGAGTGAAACTATAATGTTATTTTGATATTTCTCTTTTCTTTTTCATTTCAATTTCAAAATGGGGAAGAATGTTAGATCAAGAATATATGTTACTATTATTCCCTCTATATATAGGTTTCCTATTTAGTTGATGTGTCTTTTAGAATTGAATCAAGTTTATTAGTAAGAAGATTTTGATAAGAGTATAAGAATAATAAGATTTTAAAAAGTCAGTAGACTTTATTTGATGATGGAATTATATCCATCCCCTATTTGAAAAAGCCATTCTTTTTCTTGCCTCAGGAGAAGAAAGACTACATTTACTCTCGGGTGAAAAAGTGCAACCTAGAAACATAATATTGTTGTTTCGTATCTCAAATGAAAGGATATGTGTTTACTTCGTCAGTGAAACACATGTTGACAAATTTTAAGTGAACATGGACACATAACAATGAATGAAGAAACAATCATAGCCCTTAGACTAGTTTTATCATTATATTGTCTACTCTAATCGAATGTCTGCCCCACCATTCCTCACAATGTCGTAAAAAGTACTCAGTTTTCAAAGGGGAACATTTCTCCGGCCTTCCCCGAATCTATCGTTTTTGAGCACGAAAATATGTCTTACCTTATTTTTCTATTCAATGACATCCTCAACTGTTTCAAATGCAACAACATAAATACATTGCAGCCGCTTGTCTCAAAGGCAATCCACAGCAAGTGGAGACCCAGACAACAACAGAAAACAGCAACTTCGCTCCGGAACAAATAACAATACCTACAGAATACATTCCAAAAAATTCAGAAAGAAGTAACTCACCAACTGCTTCCGAAAGCTTTTCGAAAATAATTCCTAAGTATTGTAAGAAATTATACTGAAGACAGTAATGGTTCGCTTGTTATGCTGTTGAAGATATATCCTTCAATCACGGACCGTGGAATCAAATCAAGCATCACTTAGATGAAAAAAAAATTAACAATTAAATACATAACTGAAAATCAGCTTCAACATTTCAGTATCAGATAAAGCGAATGTTCGCTAGAGACTCATTGATTTATCTCTCGAAAGTATCTCGAATGTTAGTAATCACACGTTAAAAGGTAAGATTACGTTAGTCCTTAGTTTCGACTTTTGAGAGTTGTCGTTCATCGTGGGGTGACAGCTGGTTAACGGAAAAACAGATTTCAACAGATTTATAAATCATTCTACATTCATATAGCAATTGAATATCAATCTCGATTTGAAGGAATTGGAAGTGTGCCGAGACATCACAAAGGTGTGGAGAGCCGAAAAAAGTGACAGGTTGAGTAAAGCGAGCCACGTGACTGGGTCGTCTGTCTCGTTGAAGAATACGCCTGGTCGTCTGTTTGAATTATTTATGCCCACAGGAAATTCAAAACTCTCCTCACGATGTTCTGAGATGCAGTAGCATGTGCTCTGATAAGCTGGTAAGCTGCGTGACAATTTGAGGATGCTACGTGACAATTTGAGGACGCTACGTGATAATTTGATACACTCCGATTGGTTCACCGCTGGGTGATAGGACACCACGTGATAATTTGGTGTACTCTAGTTGACTGGATGATCTGCCTGCTAAGTATGGCGAGTTGAGAGGCAACCTGGCTGGTGTGATGATGTCACAGTCTGCCTGAATGAGGGCTACTCCTACTACTTCGTTCTACTACCTTCAATTATTTATTTACAAG
>WOGO01001688.1:0-16511 GCA_015342085.1 Leptinotarsa defecta
TTATATATATTTTTTGTCAAGAATGTTTTGATATGTATTATAGTATATACTGAGCGGAGGAAAAATTGAAATCATAATCATTTGGCTTTTTGTTGTCAAATGCTTTAAATCGTGTATGTCAGTATATTTTATCGAATTTGAGTGACCACATGATTTTAATTTATTTTATCTCAAAATCGATAACATTTTTGAATAGAGAATTAAGAGACCTCTCAGACGATATATAACAAGTATATACTTCCCATTTGAAAAATTGAGGGTTGTACCTGTCACTCGACGGGGATTGAAAGTAGGGGTAACATTTTTTTGTTTAAGTATCACAAATTAGAATTTAAATTTGACGTGTTTTGGGATTTTGTTAAAAAAGGTATCGTAACCGAAATAATGAACTTATTCCATTTGGCTTTAACGTACTGTATATTCAATGAACTTTCAAAAATTGTGAAATAATGTATGTTCAATGCATATTTTTCCATCATTCATAAGAATTCATATCTACTCATTCTGTAGTTTTGGACTGAGACATTGTAGAATAGTCTGATGTACCAGTTCAACTGATGAAGTTACTGTGTAGTGAAACGTGCCTTGAAAATAATTCAAAGTGTGAAAATTGTATAGTTATCAAATTCAATAGTATTATTATTCTTCATCAAGTTAGGAGTCAATGTATTCATAATTTTACGAAGTGGTTCATTCCGAATAACGGTTTATTCAGCTTACAGTATTTCATCATCTTTGGTGTTTTTTGTGTCAATCAATTCGAGAAGTCGGTTTCTCTCTTGAGCTTTGTGTTTGATCTTTTTCCATTTGGCAATTTTCTTTGTATTTCTTGATGCGTACTGTTCACATCGGATACTGCATATGTACCTTTATTTTACGCAGAACTTGATTTTTTTTCTCACACAGCATCCAATGTTCCTAATCGAAGGATTTTAATTTTGTTTCAGGTATGGCATCTTCTTCGAAAACTAGCTGCAAATCATTGGGAAAATGTCACATGACACGAGCTTGAAAACATCTTTATGTGAAGCAATGTCAGCAATAAATGGTCAGTTCGATTACATTCGAGTATGCGCAATTTTCAATAATTCCAAAACTCTATTGAACAATAAACTACATATGATCTATACTAATATAAATGTGGAAGTTTGTGAGGATGGATGTATCTATGTATGTATGTTTGTGGCTCTTTCACGCTTAAACGACTGAACGGATTTAGATGAAACTTTACATAAATACAGAATAACATTTAGAGCTACAATTTACAAAGGTTTTGTGTGATTTTGGTCATAATATAACGATAAGTATTGAGTGAGTCGGAAAAATTCTTGGCGTGCGCTGCCTATACCGTTGGAGTTATACAGGGTGTTTCAAATTCGATCCTCACCATTGGGATCTCGGAAACTATGAAAGATACGAAGATAGTTGAATCGGGGCAAAGTTTCAGATTTACCTGACTAACAATATGCCGTTGCGAAATTTCTGAAATTCCAAGTATATCCGGAGATATCCGGAAAAAACAAATATTTCGGAAAATGGTTTTGAGTTTTTTCTGGCTTTATTTTTCGAAGGATTCGAAAATAAATTGCACTCCCTCATTGTCACTTTCTCCCTGCTACACAAAAGTGTCGTCTGATTTGCTATCCGACGTTTCGTCTTCCGGTCACCATCATCAACTTTGTTTTTTCTCATGTGCGCTACATGGGATTGTTTCTGTTTTGAATAGAACCAGATTTTACCTTTTCAATGATGTATCATAAGTTATCAAAAATTGGAAATATTGAAAAAAAATAATTCTTATCGTTTGACTTTGATATTTCTAAATTTGTTACACTCGATGACATTTTGTTACTGTACAAGTCATTGGATTTTTGGTGAAAAGTGGCTTTCACGAATGAAGAAAAAAGTCCATTAACCTGAACTATGTTCAAATTATTGGATCAAAATCTCACCGAGTTTGGTTCATTAGAAAAGCCGAGAAAAATACGGAGAGAGAATCAACAATTAAACTTTGATAAATGAGGAAAATTAGGCATTATGTCCTTTTTAATGAAAATATAACTTTGAACGAAAAACAATAATTAACTAAAATGTAAAGACGAAAGTAAATCACAGCAAATGCTCAAAATGCTGGCCTTGTTCATGATAACTGTGCCCTTTTTCGAATATTATTCACTTCACGACTAATTTCCCTCCTTCTCAATCTTCCAAATTCTTTAGCAATGGTGTGCTGAAGGTCCTCAATATTTTGATATTTTCTCTGACAATAACCTCTATTTTTCTATGTACTCCATAAAAATGTATCAATAACACCTAAGTCTGTTCGTTATTTCGGTTGAATATCCCACAATTCGTAAAAGTGCTTTCATCTGTCCAAATTGAATTTTCCAGTAAAACAGGAAAATCAAGTGTTCTTATAAGCCAGTTACAAAATTCTAATCGCCTGTCGGGATCACCTCGATGCAAATTTTGAGATATATGTATTCTGTAACATTTTAAACCGCTTTATTTGAGATGTCTTCAAGCACTTGTATGAGAAATATTCATTTCGGAGGCAATTTGACGTGTAGATTTCCTCGTGACGTGTAGATTTAGAGTTATTAATTTTTATTGAAAAGGACACAATGTCGAACTTACCTCATACATACCTCATTTAACAAATTTTCTTCAGTTTCTTAGTCCATTCTGTCTCCGTATTTTTCCTCGGCGTTTCAAATGAACCAAACTCGGTGGTTGTCGTCTTTTGGGGTACAAGTTTAACTATATTTCCAGTGTGTTAACACTGTTTCTATAGTATTTGTAATAAATTTGTATCATATCTCTGTTATCTTCATTCGTGAAAGCCATTTTTCCCCAAAAATTCAATGACTTGTACAACAACAAAATGTCATTGAGTGTAACGAATTGAAAGTCAAATTTAGAAACATCAAAGTCATAGTTTATTATGATAAGAATGATTTTTTTTTCAATATCTCCAATTTTTCGAAAAAAAATGATTACTTATGATACATCATTGAAAAAGTAGAATCTGGTTCTATCCAATACAGAAAAAAGCCAATATAGCGCTCATAAGAAAAAATAAAGATGTTGTTGAAAAAAATAGAGCTGTTGCCCGCTCTTATATTAATGTACAACCGAAGCTACTGAACCTAGAATCTTAACATATGCAGTTATGTTCTTTGTATAGCGTGAATAAGCATCAAGAAAGGAATAATAAATTTGCACACCAAAGGTTTGATAGGGGTTCAAATATTGTATTGAATTCCGTCAGTTTTGAAGTTGGAAACCCGAAGTTTTGGGTTAATAAAAAATATTGTAACTATTAGTCACGAAACCTAATGTGACAAATCAAATTATACTCGAGCGAAGCCGCGGGCAACTAGTCTTCCATAAATATTCAATGCATCATTACTACTAGAAGTCTTCGATAACTCTACATAAATATTAACCATTTCGTGACGGAGCTTTCAATATTCTCATGAATTCAAAAGACGGGTTTTTACAAATAAGAGAATATCGTTGAAATCGCAAAACTAAAGGGTACTTTTGATTTTTGATATATTATTAAACTCAGTACCAAGTACCAACTTTGCAGCTTCAAAAGGCTTGTGCCAACAAACCGCGAAATGCTCCCACTTTTCCGGTAGGAGACCAAAACCAGCTATTTGAAAATTGGTAAGTAGTTGATTTATGAAATGGGGTTGAAGGTTAGGAGCGTGTTTCTAACCGTAAATGGAGAAATGATAACTTCTTTCCACTTGTAGGTCACTTCTGGTCTTACTAATACTGTTATAATCTCATACAAGACTATTGAAATGATGAAGTTAGATTTCTGCATTTGATGCTGTCATCAACAACTTGAAGTAAACAGTTATCTGAATTTTCTGGGCAATAAGTTTCACTTTGTTATTATGATAATTGCTAATAATTCCTAAAAAGTGTAGTTCGTGGGGTATTGAGTTGCATTCGGTAGTGATGGACAGCTTCAGTTTGCTGTCGTGGTACTTCTGATATATACCATCATTTTTATGAGAAGAAGAAAAGAGAAGAGAAAAAACCTTAACTTCAGACAAACTTTAACGTTGGTTGTCTTGTCCAATGCGGTACTTATAATATCCATAAACTACTTATGCTTGAGGAAGCTATTGTATAGCGAAACACGTGTCGCGGTTTTTGTAAAACCCTTTATAGTGAAAATCATACATTTAACTGTATTGATTAGTTTTTCAATATGGATTTTCTTCAAGTATCGGCCAGTTCTATTCAATTTTTGAAATTGATTGTTCTTCCTATTTCTTTGGAAGATTTCATTTTTTTTATTGAGATGGAGAAGTAGAAAGGCAAAGTTTGTCATTCACCATATTTTTTAGTAATCCTCTGAATGATATCTGATTCAATTCCATAACTAATGTTTGGAATACAAACTGAATCGATAAAAGTGTTTTTGTACAATTCAGTGTTCATATAAAAGTATTTCTTTCAAAAATATTTTTGTTTGTGTAATTCAATGTTTATATGAAAGTAGCTGTTTCGAGAGAGCTTTTCTTTCACTTTATGTCTTGAAGTTACTTCTTTGCATGATCTACACATCTTTGTATAGATTTACTTTTTGAAATTGATTGTTTTATTTTTTTCTTTGGAAGATTCCCATTTTATATGTATAAAAACTCATAAGTACAAAGCTAAAATCTTTCTTTCACAAAAATCAATCTCTCCAAAAAATATACCCTTTTCTATATAATTATGTCATTTGTGATAATTGAAATTTATACTTTATTGAAATGAATTGAAACATTTTTGTCTAATTACCACTAGTTAATTTTATTATTACCACCGGTTTCGGGGTTAACCCCAGTATCAAGTATAAAACTGAAATGAAAAATTTGAAAACTGGATTATATCGGGAGTTTTTAGGTAAGATGTAAGGACAGGTAGTTGAATGAAACAGGGTGCCAGCATTAAAATTCAACACTGAAGATTATAGTGGTTGTTAAACTTATCAAGTCATCAATCACACATATTGAATATATACATTTCAGTCCTAGTGAGCATAACGGAAAGTGGCTGATCACTCACAATGATGAATTAATTACAATAGATTATCAAAATGAAGTGAACCGAAAAAGTATACCAGGAGGATGTTTTGTTAAGTCAAAAATCTGCATCTGCGAATTATTTCATATCATAAAATAGGAGGTGGTGGTGCAGATTTATTCGTTGTTTCGGCCATTATTTGGATAACATCTATTTGATTTCAAATTCAATGTAAGATAAATAGTAACTGGTTTGATGTGTAATATATCGTATGTAGTTTTTTCACTACCGACATGAATGATATTTTGTCGAAAATATGTTTTTTCATCTTTGCTTTCGTTCCGTCATTATTTTTTCAGTATTAATTTTAAATCGAGGTGCTTTTGTCTTTCGAATTTCCGATCACTTTTTTGCAGAGGATACTAATAAACCAATTTCAATTCTTGCTGTTTTCTGAAAAAGTTTTTTAAATTGTGTTAAGAGACATGTTTTCTTCAAATGAATGATCGATTGAAGTATATCTTATCTACGTTTTCTCTCAGACGCTTCAGTTTCATCATCATCACAACTATCAAAAATAACTGTTGATGTTGGTATATTTTTGAAAAGAAGCCACACAAAACTGATTTTTTTACATAAATGTCATGCATATTGTTTAAACAGTATAATCAATTATTTTGAAATCTAAAGGTTCTTGATCTCAAAAAATATAAAATGAATGTCGAAGATGTTTCTGAGGATTTTCAAAAAAAAAAGTTTGTTGATTCAACTATTTTACTTTTAGAAGAAAATATATTGACCATCACCAAGCTTTTTTTCAACATTTCACGTTAATTTTTATTCTGTTGGATTCATTTATTCGAACCTGTAACATGAAATATAACATTTCTCATTTCCCAGTAACGATCAATGGTTAAAGAAAAATTATTTTAATTGCGAACATAAATATAGGGGAATAAAGAATATGATGAAACCTTATCCATTCATTTCCATTTAAAAATGAGATGCGCATAGATTCAGTCAGCAAATGATTTTAACGAGCGAAAAATAAAAGGGAATCGGAATAAAATGCCTTTGTTCGTGCTCTTTCTTTTCGAACGAGAACGATATTGAATTTGCTAGACCATGCAAATAATACGGAAGCCGCAGCAGTATTTCCAACCAGACAGAAGCTACTGTTAACTCTCCAGAGAATTCGAGTTTCTTGATAAAAAATGTTGCTTTTGACAGGATTGTTGAATACCCAATTGATTATACGTTCAAAAAAATATGTTAAAATTGAAGTTGCAGTTTTTCTTGGAAAACCCTTTTGAAGGATCTATTCTTCTCGACCATCAAAACAAAACGATATTTGTCGTGGGGGTTTTCGGCTCTGAGTGGGATCAACATCGATGAGAATAATAAGATATAACGGATGAAATATCAAGATTTTTTTGGATTTGCACGTTAATAGCTATGATCTTGTTAATCTTTAGCTCACATAAGTTTAGACTTCCAAGGAATTTTGAATCAGCTACAGCTGATTCATGTAGATAAAAATTCTTGGAGTTCTCCAACTCTCGAAAATCAAAACTTTCTATTACTCAAAACTATTTGGTCAGAACTTTCAGTTTTTGACTAGATGGGGTACATCATATTTCGGATTAGTTTGTCGAGGGGTGGATCACTGCTATCACTAGCTAAGAATTGCAGGTTAATAAATCCGTGTTGTAAATTATTCACCAGCATCTTATATACAAGAACAATCTTCTCAGCTTACATTATATTTGAATAGAGAAGAGTAGCTGGCTGCATGGAGAACCTGGTCGCAGTGTGAACGTAACCTTTGGGATCTGGATCGATTACCTCAAGGGGTTGGTTCTTAAACAGTGAAGTTTGTGGTGTACTGAGTTGAACCTCAAAACGATGAGCAGTTACAGTATGTACCGCTCTGGGTGGAATCAAATGTGTCGTCACTTGAACATTTCCCCTACAGAAGAGAGACAAATCTCCAGCCTTTCTTCGATGTTCCAGGCTATCAAGGTTGCATGTGATATTCGCGTCTCTAATCAGGCGGATGGCTCTTTTCTGGATTGAATCCAACAATTTCAGGGAATTTTTGGGGGCAGAGCTCCATACATGAGAACAATACCCCAAATAAGGTCTGATCTGAGCTTTATAAAGCATCAAAAGTTGTTGAGTTTAGTATGTGAGTACAGTTTTCTGGTTCGGAACAGTGTTCCAAGCTTTTGAGAAGCAGCCTTTGCAATTCCAGCGACATGATTGTGTCAAGACATATTGATGTCTATTTTAAACCCCAACAAACATCGAAGCAGAAAGCAAAATTGTCTGACCTGACGTAGTTATATCCGATTCGGAGGCATTTATCTTCTTGGAGAAAACCGATGCCTATGTTTTTGTGGGTTGAATTGAACCGGGTTACTTTCACCCTAATTCGGAATCAATTCTAGATCCTCATTGAGATATGCAACTTCCTGCTGCCGGTGAAGATGTGTCCTAATAGCCGATGTCTGGAATCCAAATGGAATGACGAGACAAGTGTGCCGTCGTCAGCAAAGCAATATATTGGATTCTTGGCTTTTTCAATAAGTCGTTGATATACAATAAAAAATGGGTGGAAAACAATATGGATCCCTGTGGAACACCAGCGTTGATGTATTCTAGAGATATCCATCGACGGCTACTTGCAGGAAACGTTCTTTCAAGAAGCTGGAGAGTCATACACAGAAGCCATATTGATGATCGCTCAAGATATTGAAGTCTTCCAAATATTTGAGGATATGGTGGTTCACGACTTGGATATCACTGATTGCAAAGCAACTGGCTTATAGTTAGTTGGAATATTTTTCTTGCCCTTTTTGGGAATTGGCTGATATACAACAAAAAAAGGGTTGGAGACAAAATATATCTCTAGGGAACACCAGCCTCGATGGTGAAAGTATTCGAGAGATATCCATTGACGGCCACTTGCAGGAACTGTCCTTTCAGGAAGCTGAAGAGCCATACAGCAAACCTCAAGCCACATACAGTCAAAGGCCTCAGAAATATCAAGCGCAACAACTCTTGGTTCTCCGTGGAAGCTGGTGGCATTATTCTCGTCACATCTTGAACGGCAGCAAACATTGAACATTCGTGCATAGTCGGTCGGACTGGGCGCGCTCTTAGTGACGTTATAATTGGTTTATGGCTATCAGTGGCGGCCGATGTTATTTTCTTTTGGACATGATTTACAATAATATAGTACATGCATGAACATGTTATCGATATCATCTCCCAAATTTTTACCTTGAATTTCAAGATAGAAAGTTGGGCAATGAAACATTCCAAAAAAGACAATCCGGGGATTATGGAGAGGAAGTGCGGCTCCTAGACAGACATTTCCTACATTACCTGGATGCCGGAGACATATGTACTAGTCGTGGGATGGAATAGTATTAATCTTGAAGAGTTAAACCGGTAAAAAACTTTCCAAGACAAGTAATAGCACACACCCAGACAGATATGGTCATCGGAGTCATTGAGAAACAACAGAATCACTGCCACTGTTCCGTTTCACTCTGTTCTATTGTAGCAGTTGACTCAGGGGAAAGCTTCAC
The DNA here is from genome assembly GCA_015342085.1 of Leptinotarsa defecta. Taxonomy (NCBI): domain Eukaryota; kingdom Metazoa; phylum Arthropoda; class Insecta; order Coleoptera; family Chrysomelidae; genus Leptinotarsa; species Leptinotarsa defecta. The sequence continues at coordinate 8,631 of WOGO01001688.1, forward strand.
AGTTGACGAGTAATTGAATCAAATAGGATATTCACTGATCAAAATTCCACTACCAAAGTTTCTTTGGACTTATCAGACATTCCAAATCAAATCTGAAGTACAAACTGTCCAAATAGTCATTGAATGAAACGACTAGAATTGAAACTAGTTCATCATCACTTTCCTCGGTGATTTCGATGATTTTGTTAATTTCATTTGGAGAGTTTAGTGATTACAGTTTGCAATAGTTTACTAGACCGCACTTGAATATTTACCTTGAAAAAGCTAGGACATCACTGAATCTTTGGAAATAAAATTCAGATCAGTGAATATCATTCAGTATCTACCATTACATTTTCATACGTGTGATAATGATTTTTCCAAATGATGTCTGTTATTGAAAATAAACCTCAAAACTAATGCAACAAGAATACTTGTTATTTAGTATATCATTGAATTCAGTATACCATTGAGTCAGTGTTTGATCAAACGATAGTAATAGTTTCTCTGTGCTATATATACATGTCTCACTTTGGAAATATAAGTTTTCAAAAAAATATTATTTTGAAAAAGGGAAACAGTACTGTGTTCCTTTGAGTTGCACAATTTCAAGATTATAACTTGACAGTAACTACAATTAGTTACAATTGTTACAGCTGAGTGACAACTGTGACAACTGACTTATTCCCCCCATGCGCCCTCCCGGGTTGAGTGCCCTGGAGTAAAAACTTCGTCCCAAAAAATAAATTTTGTGAGGAAAACTTAATACACCACTCCATCCACCCCCCTCTCCGACCGGTCCCCCACTTACTGATGGGCACTTCAGCAAGATTGACATCTGACCTCTTCTGGTCGAAAGTCAGCCTTCAGGTGCTTTTACTTTCTGATCGGTTAATTGTTTTATCGTGACTATTCCTAACTGAATTTTTGCATGGGGGCTCCCAAAAACTAACCGGCGGCTATTGTTGTTAGCGTCGAGCATTTCTCAGTGAATCTAAGAAAAAGTGAATCGCAGTCGCGGTCGAATTGTTCTGCGTTGAACCTACCTGAAAGAGAGTTTATATGATTAGTTGATGCTTACATGAGTCGCCTGACGGCGACTCGCTGGGATGGTCGTTGATTCTGTTTAGTCGGCCTTGGGTATTTGTCCCTTTCTCGGAATCTGGGGTCATCCATATTCAACGCATCGTATAGATCGCGTAGCACTGGGTTATTGTGCGATCTGATTCTATCGAACACGCTTTCTGCGTGTTCTCTTATATATATATATATTGCGTGTCCAGGTCAAGGTCTCTGTATATATACCTGTTTGGTATATAATAAGGTGCGTTTACGTCGGCCCTTACGCTCCTGACTTATTTTGTAATTCAGGACGGTATTTATAGGAGAATTATTGTTTACATGAGCTGAAGTTGAAACAAAGAGAATAGAGAGTCTTTGTGTCGTCTTTGAAGAACTGCGTATTAGTAGGTGTTGATTCTGCAGCATCAGCGCTGACATTTGATCTTTACTCCATGTAACCTTGGTTATAAATGGAGAAGGCCATTTGAATTATGATAGACCATCTCAAAATGGCTTGTGTGAGAGGATTTATTCGGCGTTGAAAGATGCATCTCTTCTGTTGCACAACATTGACGCCTGTAAATCAATTAATACTGATATTGCAAACTAGAAACTCGAAATAACTCTGTTTCTACTGATGTACTATTCATTTTTCAACAATTTTTCACGGATACGATGAAACCAAACCTCATAAACGGTGAAAAGCTTTAAAGTAATTAGTTATGCAAGTGCTAAAAAAAACAGTACCTAATAAACCAAAATCCAACGGAAATTTGGTAGTTTTTAGTTCTATTTTACTTTTGAAGTGAAACACCATTTGAAAATGAAATCTATATGAAACTCTTTTTTTATTTTGAAAAATACGTTGTTTCAGTTGAAATATGCCTTTAGAATACTTGATTTTTATTGCAACATTTTCCCCGTGGGTTGACCAATCGTTGATTGTACTGAACAATAATCAAACTTAACTTCATTTCACTTCAATTACAACAAACACTTCAACTAAAACTTCAACTATAATTCTAATGTCTCACTAAATGAATTTTCCGTTAACCAATTGTCATCCTCATCATATCAAAGATATCTTTTCTCGTACGATTCCTAGCATAGAGAACCGATGGACCCGATCATCTTTCACAAGGATTGGTTTCAGTGAAACCCACATCAGACACTTGCTTAGAGCAAAGCATACATAGATTACATATTGAATTTGCAGTCTATTGGAGAAATGAAATCCTCGGTTGAGGATAATCGGATCAAAATGGGGTACATATTCAATAGCTTATCTATCGAACACCTTATTCCACCTTGATATATCATGGTACCATCATGGTATAGTATCATTATTACAATGTGTTCTTCGAGCTAACTTCTCTTGAAAAGCGGTTTATTGGTGAGTGTTCTCATCTTTTTCTGTTTCATTTGATTTGTCCTAAAATTTTGGACCGTGAATATTTTTCTCACGCACTTACAAAGGTCTTCACGTCTCACTTTCTTTCCATACAAGAGTGAATTATAAAAATGCAGTTTTTGCTTTATTTTTCAAACTGAATTTTCAATCAATTGCTTTATTGATCATTATGGACACCATTATGGACAAATGGACACCAACATATCTTGGCACAATCATGTCGCTGGAATTGCAAAGGCTGCTTCTCAAAAGCTTGAAATACTGTTCCGAATCAGAAAACTGTACACACCTCAGCAACTTTTGATGCTTTATAAAGCTCAGATCAGAACTTTTTTATAATAATGTTTCCATGTATGGAGCTCTGCCTCTAAGCATACCCTGAAGTAATTTCAAATTACTCGATCACTTTATTGGAAGATGACTAATTTAGAACTAATACCTTCATTACTGAAATCTCCTGTCGAGAGTGTTATTGAAATATTCATGTTGTGATTATGATTTATCTCATTAACCTCATCCGGGAAACGCTGTTATGAAATTATGTTTTATAATTCCCCTCGCTATAAGACGTCTCATCGATTCGAGTAGTTCTGATGAAGATTGTATTACCAGCTTAATATATTGATGTAAACGGATTACAAAACAATGAGTGAAATTTAGATATGCAGCTGAACGCATGTAGAAGTTGAAGAACTTGAAAAGTCACGAAACAGATAACTATTGCCGGTTCAAACTTCCCATGGTGTTCAATAAAGACAGTCAATTACGAAGGTAAATCAAGTAAAAAACTACACACTGAGATCCTTGAAAAATATTCAAAACAATCGGTAGATATGAAAATGAGATAATTTTGGCTTCATCGTATGAACAGACTTTATATTTTCCAATTTAAAACTTATTTTGAGTTACTGAAAAATATAGAAAAAATTCCTGAAACATAACCGAAGCAGTATCTTCGTACATACCGAATTTTCATAATTGTTTTTTTTTGAATACTCATCTACTTTTCCAAAAACTTCTCAGCTCATTTTTAGTATTTTTATTATACTGAAAAAGGGGTTGGTTGAGTTTGAGGATCAATTTTTCCTTAAAAAAACAATTTTATCCTTATCGGCAAGAATACAATTGTTTTTTTTAAGACAAAATTGATCCTGTTACCCTTGCCGGCAAAAACAGGATCAATTTTTTCTTGAAAAAACAATTGTATCCTTATCGGCAAGAATACAATTGTTTTTTTTAAGACAAAATTGATCCTGTTACCCAACCAACTCCTTTTTCAGAAAAATTATTGAATCACCAAACTAGTTTACATTTTTATTATAATTCGCAAGAGATCATAGCCTATTTGGAATTAATAGACACCGCAAAAGAAAAAATATACACTGCCTTCATTTCAAAACTTTCCACCTCTAGTACTTCGTTTAGCAGGGAGAATTTGCCGTAGGCAAAAAACACGTCAATTTAGATATAAGTGGGAAGTTTAAAACCAGTGCCTTACCCCTAGCTACCCCCACTCAATAATTTTAAAAGGCACCCCTATCTTGTAACACATCATTTTAAATATCTTAAAAATCCTCACTCAACCCCGTTTAGAAAACTGAAATTGGTTGATCCGTTCTCGTAAAATAGGGCAAAGAGAAAATTAATTATAATAAAAAATAAAATAATAGCTATTGCAATTACATAAATGTACCTTACTTTATTAGGTTTTCAGAATGTTCACCATTGGTAGCTAAGCAAAAGTACAATCTATTCTCGAATTCCTGTCGGCCTTTTGTAAATTTTTCGTTATTAATTTGTCTGCATGTGTCAGTAATCCTGTGTCTTAGATCCTGAATGTCCTGCGGGGGAGTTTTGTATACCATTTTCTTCAAATAACCCCAGAGAAAGAAATTCAGTGGCGTTAAATCCGGAGATCTCGCCGGCCATTCCAGAGCGCCTCTTCTGTCAATCTATTTGTCAGGTTACCGTTGATCAAGCCACTGTCGAACATGCAATGCGTAGTGTGGCGGTGCGCCGTTCTGTTGAAAATGTAAATTTTGTTCGTCCAAGAGCGGGTTGTCTTCTTCACCAACTTGGCCTTCTAAGGACTGTGTTATGAGTGGATCGATTACATTTTCCAATAAGTTTGAATACAATTGACTAGTTAAATTTTCTTCAATAAAAATAGGACCAGTTATTTCGTTTCCAAGAATTCCAGCCCAGACGTTAATTTTTTGTGGATATTGCGTATGATCCTCTCGAAACAAGTGGGGATTTTCATTATCCCAGTATCTACAGTTAAGCTTATTTACAAAGCCATTAAGAAAAAAGTTCATTCATCACTGAAGCAAATATTTTTTTATTAAATTCTGATCATTTTGAATTCTCGTAGTCATTATTTCACAAAATTCAATTCTCCTATCATAGTCATACTCACTGAGTTGTTGAAGAATACTCATTTTGTAAGGAAAGAACTTGTTTAGTTTTAAAACTTTGTGCGTAGAACCAACTGAAATATTTACTAACTTAGCGACTTTCATAATTGAAGTAGTAGGTTCAACGGCGAATTGGTGGCGAATCTGTGCGGCTTCCATAAGAACAATCGGCTGCTTTACTGCTTTGTTGCACACAATATTGGTCTCTTCAAATTTTTGAACAAGGTCTAGAACGTATGCCTTTCATTAAAAACACGGGCTGTCCTACGAGCACACCCATCTTCAGCACAATAAATAAAAAAAGTTCAGTGTACACCATTACGATTTGTATTACTGTCAGTGCAACTGACACCACTTGACAAACAGTTTAAAATCAGGAATAACTGATTCTGATAAATGTTTTCACCATTTAATTGTAACTGACGCCAAGAAGCAACTGTGTGCTTCAGCTAAAGCAAAAAACTCTGTGTAAAAAAAGAGACATAAACATACCGTTATTCAGTCAGTGGTAGCGGATCCATAAATTTTTGCATTTTGTTATAATTAATTTTCTTTTTGCCCTATTTTGAGCGAGGATTTCTAAGGTCTTTAAAATGATGTGTTATAAGATAGGGCGTGCCATTTAAAATTATTAAGGAGGGGGTAGCTAGGGGTAAGGGGGTTAAACCCAAAATACCACTAGCACTGGTTTTAAACTTACCCCTCAATATCTAAACTGACGTGTTTTTTGTCTACGGCAAATTCTCCCTGCTAAACGAAGTACTAGGGGTGGGAAGTTTTCAAATGAAGACACTGTATGTGGACAAGTTTCTTTTAATTTCTGGAGATAGTACGATGTAAAAAAACCTCTCTGGAAATATTAGAGAGTTGTGAAGTCATATTATTATAAAAGTTACATATTATAGTTACTTGGTATTTTATTATTAGTTTTTTTCAAAAGTTTTGTCCGTTTTTATGAGTCTTGATTAAAATGTAATATCTCACTGAATACTCAATAAATTTAATCGAAATGAGCGTCATTCGAATTGTTGCACTTTTGCCAACGTAACATAAGTCGATTGATTCCGTCAGCATAAAAATTGTGTACTCGGGATTCGAAGAAGTCGACGAAAGCTGTTTTTGCCTGGTCCTGATTTAGGAAAGTTCTATAGGTGAGAAAGTTGTCGAAGTGCTTGAAAAGAAGGTTGCCAGTTGGCGGGAGGTCTGGGGAATATGGTGGGTGAGGCAAAACCTCAACGCTTAATTCGTCTAATTTTCAGACGGTAATTTGTGAATCGTGCATACGGACTTTGTCGTGGAGCAGGACCGGACCTCTTCTGTTGATCAGTGGCGTCTGCTGATGACGCAATTTTCGGTACATTTCGTCGATTACCTCACAATAGAACTCTGCTCTATTGGTTTGGCTGCAGAAAGTTACAGAGACTCACAACAACCCTGGCCACCGTACAGTAACCTAGATCTTTTTTGGTGAGTTTCAGTCTTTGGGAAGTACCTACCTGGGTGGCTCATCGCTGTCCAACCACCGTCCTGAACATCTCCTGTTGGAGAGGAACCACTTTTCATCACCCGTAACGATCTGTTCTGAAAAAGATCGTTTTGGTTGTGCAAAAGCAAAGACGAACAGACTTCAAAACATGACAGTTTTTGTCGATCGTTTAAATCGTGGGCACCCACGAAATTCGTATGGGGGCTAACGCCCAGTTCTACCCAGGGTCCTCAAATCTTCGTCCTGGATTACTGTAGGTCTACCCTTGGGGGGCTCATTTTCGAGGCTAAAATTTTTGGAACGAAATTCCACAAAACAACTTCGAACAGTGCGTTCATTAACACTATCATCGCCAAAAGCCTACTTATTTTTTCGGGTTGTTTCGGCAGCGCTTTGGTTTGAATTGATATTGATTGAGTAAAATTGACCGAAACTCATTAAACAGCATGCTACAGTAATTAACTGAAACGAAGTAAATAATTAAAATTTGAAAAAACAGAATAGTATTAATTGAAGAGTACAAAATTCTCTATCGATCAGTATAAACGACGACATAGTAGAATAATTATTCATTCAGATATGGAGCTACAAAAACAAATGACAATAAAACGGACAAAACTTTTGAAACAACCCAGTGAATCAAATAAAAATGGGTTATCCAAGAATATTTTAAAAATTACGTACGTCTCAAAAGAAACATAAGTATGTCTTCATACATGATTAATTATCCAACACTGAAACAAAACAAATAATATGACTTGATTTCATCAAGTATTGCTTATTGTGATATCTGTTCGCTGGAGCTACTAGTGAGAGATAAGCAGAGCCTACAGAAAATTTTGAACTTCTTATTAAGATATTTCTACAACCTTAGAAAATGTGTCCGTATTAGTAAGTTGTCAAAACTCGTGTAGGTATCGTGATGCTCCTAATGAATCCAGATTTGTGATGCATATATGAAGTTTAATATATAAAATTTCGAAACTGAATAGACATCCTGTTTATCTCACAACAAAATCATTGGGAGGATTTGATTCACGCGACAGGATTACAAGATTTAGAGAATCGTAAAGAGTACACAGTTTTCAAACTATATAGATGAAAACTAATGGCTGTGTCTGAGGGTCAAATTTTATGATGAACATAATGTTGAAAATCGCATATCGATATCAGAAACGATGATGATTCTGAGTTTCTGCATGTTTTTCGAAAATATGTATTTTCGAAGAAAAATTTCTGAACTTTTTTTCTGCCAGAAATTTCTTGCCCAAAAAAGGCATAGAAACTTTGGAAATATTTGGAAGGCTTCATCTTGAGCGATCATCAATATGGCTCTTGGAAACAAAGATTAACAGGCGACCTTTTATCGTATGTCACGCATATTTGGAAAAACACAATTGAAAAATATGCCATCTGCCCGCGAATAGATCAAGAAATATTAAGGAGTTTATGTCCAGCGCCATCTGCCGGCAAATAGATCAAGTAATAATGCCGATAATTCTGTCAATACAGATCCCGAACTTGAG
>WOGO01001689.1:1968-17439 GCA_015342085.1 Leptinotarsa defecta
ACGAAAAATCGAGAAAGCTTTTGTGCTTAATAAATGAAAATCGATAATCATGATATATTCAATATTCATTCATAATTTCTACAAAATATAACAAAGCTTAATGCTATTTTTGGAACCACATATAAAATTACCAATCTTCTTGGCCTTAATCCACAAGAAGAAATTTACACTTATTTGCCACTCAGTTCCTTTGGTGAATAAATTCAAAATGATGCAAAGGTAAAATTCATAAAACTGGCTTATTAACGCGAAATCTTTTGGACAGAAAATGAGCGACATGATACTGTATTTGAGTACTGTAAATACTTACTTCTAATGATTTAATAATTAATTAAGTGATAATAAAATTCCCAGAGGTGTTCGAAACGAACTTTCTCTCCAAATGATGACTAATTAAATGGGACGTCTGGGATAAATATAACGCCTCTCTACCTCCTTGACTCAATAAGAGAAATTCAAGTGTTTGATCATATAGGATTGAAAAAGATTTAGGGTGATCAAATAGTTTCCCGTTCAGTAGAACTTTTACGAGAAAACTGACCAACATATGTGAACATGTTTTAGAATTATAAATTGTAAATTCACAATCCATTTTTTGATCCATTTGAAACGAAGTAAAATAAAAATTATTTGAGTAACCTCATTTTTATTTTGTCTCCGAACATATGACGTCACAATACAAACCTCGAAATAATAATATATGATCCAAGGAAGAAAGTATTCCTGCAACGAAAGGTACGTATTTTCATTTCAAGGAAAAAGAACTGAATTTTCTGACAGAACATATGCAAAAACCACAGTAGGTAGAAAAATAATGTCTGTTATTACTCTGAGAAAAATAATAATAAAAACCTCTCTCTGTGTGTGTCCATAGTGAACAAAAGCTTCGTCCGGGGGCGCAGCGGTCTCACACAAGGCAATGCTGCCACCCAAACTATTATTAAACCATATTATTAAAATTTGACGCCACTGCTTGAAAGCTGTCAATTTTTTTTTGTTATATGAATTGTGGGACCTCAGCTAATGGAGCTATTAGTCAAATAATTTTTCAATAAGGGTGTCTATTATTGTTTCATCGAATAATACGTGTCTTTTTTTTTAGTCTTTCAAATAATTTATGTGGTCTTCAAACTGTGAGAGATGTTTCGCTAAACTCTCTTCTCTTCGATATATTCAAATTTGAAAATAAATATGAACATTCAAATTTATACCTCGTGAACAACAACAATAATTAATTTAATACTTAGGAAGCATCGGATATTTAAATTCCGGCAACTGAAAGGCTCTTTTGTGGAAAATTAAAACTGAAGAAGTAACCAGACACCGCCAGAAGTACGTTTTTTTGGCGGGTTTAAAAATCCGTTATCCCCAATTTTGTAATACGAAATAATTAAAGTTATATTTGTAATTCCAAACAGTTTTACAGCTTCATAGTAATGTTCCTGTTTCTAAAATGCCATTGATGAAAAATATTCTTGGTTAAAATGTGATAATATAAACATTTTCAATGCGAAGGCTCAGAGATAAGTATTCTTATTGAATAGGTACACTATTTTATTCAAATCACCAATTAAATATTTTTCTATAGTCAAGAAAATGCTGAGATAACATTCCCAAATTTATCTTTTCAACTTTTGTTTCATACTGTGTGAGGGAGAATTCGATAACAAATTTCAAGTTATAAAAATAGTAAAAAAAATATGGTTTATGCAGTTCTTAGCGATTATACTGGGTTTTGCCTGTCTTTCGTGATTTTTGCTCTTCTTCAGATCAGTTTAAACTAGAAGATGACAGATATTTTTCACCAATCCGAATGTATATTTCATCATTTTGATATACCCCAAATAAAAGTTAACCAAGATTTACAAATAAATTATTGAATATCGAAGTAAAAGATAATGATACAACAACAAAAAATTAACATGTATTTTTCAAAGTGGTTGACATTGTTTCACTATAAATGTTACAAGTTTGGAATTTCACTATCTGAAATCGTGTTGAAAGATTCAAAATCTATTGAAGAACAAACATAATGGAAATTATTGAAATATGAAAATTATCAACATCTCATTCTTCTTTTTTTCAATTTGTTCTATAGATTTCGATTTTAGCACCATTTTAGACAATAGAAGCCGAACTTGTTACATTCAACAAACTCACAATAATATAAATAAATGAATAAAATGTTAAGAAAATACTGATAATAGTCGGTTTATGAGCCAGACTCACTGAATAACGTTTTAAACACTATAAGATAAAATAAAAAAAGTATTACATCAAAAATAACAGAAACGCTTTAATGATTGTTCATCCTTAAGTATAATTTGGAACTTCTGGCATGAAATAAATCTATTGAAACTTTTCCGCTGCCCGAACAAAAGTGCTGTCTCTCGTCTGTATTGCTGTTATGAGCAAACTTGATTGCTGCAACTGGCGAGACGAAATGTTGGGCTCAAAAATGGGCACACCACTGTCACTTAACCCAGAATCAACAAATAATCCCTTTGATACAGAGTGTGACAGCCTTCACACTATGAATAGGTTATGAATAAATTATGTAGAAAAAATTTTACATCAAAAACTATATTCGCTGATTCTACCTTTATTTTCTTATCTTCTTTTTAAAAATATCTTCATTTTCCTAAAATGTTTTTTTGAAAAACAGTGGTTTCTAGTTTAGTCATGAACGCAGTTACAAATATGCTTTTAGATTTAATATTGAAAATTCTTAGTGAATCGACTTCAATTCGTCAACACAATATATAAATAAGTGAAAACCAGCATTAAAACTACATTATCGATTACTGAGAAATAATTACTTATATACCCAAATGAATGTAAAATACGAGCGGAAAATTGCTATTGAAAGTTGGAGTGAAATTCATCAACACTACAACACGTTTGTCTAATTTAGAGGTATAGGATATATTTTTTTCACTTGAGGATATTTTCATATTCATAGATAGTTCTCTCCTTCTCTTGATGCGCACTTCGATAATCAAGTTAGCACCAAGTTTACAGTAGATTTATTAAATGGCAGAGTTTCCAATTCTACCTATCAGGGTATGAACTTTTTTATGTATATAAATTATCTCATGAAGAACCAAGGGAGAACTATTCAGAAAATATTTTCATGTTACTTCCATTTTCATGATCTTGTTCTTGTGTGAATTTTGGAGTGCCTTGCCAAAACATCACTACGTGAAAAAGATTGCGAACAGACATTGCATTTAAACGGTTTTTCACCTGTGTGGGTTCTCGAATGCACAATCAAGGCAGAACTATCGGAAAAAGATTTTGAACAGATTTTGCATTTATACGGCTTTTCTCCTGTGTGAGTTCTCGAATGAACAACCAAAGAAGTACTATCGGCGAAAGATTTTGAACAGACCCCACATTTATATGGTTTTTCCCCTGTATGAATTCTAAAATGCCTCTCCAAAGCAGATTTATCAAAAAAAGATTTCGAACACATTTCACACTTATATGGTTTTTCTCCTGTGTGAATTCTCAAATGCCTCGTCAAAGCAAAACTATCGAAAAAAGATTTTGAGCAGAATTCACATTTATATGCTTTTTCTCCTGTGTGAATTTTAGAGTGTTTCCTCAAATCAGCACCTTCGAAAAAAGACTTTAAACAAATTTCACATTTATGAGGTTTTTCTCCTGTGTGAATTTTGAAATGCCTGGCTAGGCCATAACTATCGAAAAATGATTTTGAACAGACTTTACATTTATATGATTTTGCCTCTTTGTGAATTCTAGAATGCTTTCGCAAGTCGGAACTACCAAAAAAAGATTCTGAACAAATTTCACACTGATAAGACTTTCCTCCTATGTGAATTCGGGAATGCCTCGATAGGGCCCAACTATGGAAATAAGATTTCGAACAGATTTCACAATTATATCGTTTCTCCCCGGTATGAATTCTAGAATGCCTCTCCAAGGCAGAACTTTCGGAAAAAGATTTTAAACAGATTTCACATTTATGTAGGTTTTCACCTGTGTGAATTCTCAAGTGAACATCCAAGGCAGACCTATCACAAAACAATTTCGAACAGATTTCGCACTTATAGGATTTCTGATCTGTATGAATTATGGAATGCACTTCCAAAGCAGAACTATCAGAAAATGTTTTTGAACAGTTTTCACATCCATAACTATATTTTTCTAAATCAGTTGTAGAACTATGTGATGCTTCTGCCTCATGGAATCTCTCGTGGTCCTTCAAGAACCTTGAGTGAGTGAATGATCTGGAGCAGAAGTTACACTGAATAGGTTTTTCTTCTGTATATAGTGTTTCGTTAGTCCCAAAATCTGAAAAGGAAAATTATAATCTTGATTGTTCATGCATGAATGGAATAGAAACGAGATGAGTTGATACATGACAGTGAAATTGTTTCTAATCTGTTATTGTACTCAATGATTGACATTTGCCTACTATAAGACACTGCTTTATCTTTGGATCAAAGAAGTGGTTCTAGATTCGAAACCTGCAGTACTTCAGATGAAAGATTGCAATAGAAAGAATCGTAGCCGTTATATGTTACAAATTGTTCGCGATGAAATTAGTAGGCATCAATGAAAAGTACTGATAACAAGGTTTTTGTGAAAGAATCATGCTTTAGCAAAATCCGTGTATATCATATCAACTTGTCCATGATTATCTGAGACACTGCTAACATTCTGAGTCAATACAATTGAATTTGTTATGTTATGAGCTGAGCAAAGTATGCAATTATAGATCACAAGTTCGAGAAGTTTAGAATTGAAATAGGACAGTAATTCGGACTATCAGATGGATCTCCAAACTTGAGAATGAGACAAACTCGTGGTATCTATAATTCAGGATGTGAAGTCTAATTATAACAAAATGTAGTTTCATCACAAAGTGTTACAGAGTCAAATTAAAAATGTATACCTACCTTTCTTAGAAGGTTGCAAGCACTCATATGCGTTTTCATTATAGTCTTCATCTTTATCAATTGCCTCTTTTTTGATTACGATATTTTCATGAAAAATATCATTATTACACTCTATTTTGACTTGTCCCGTTTCACAATCGGAGTAATATGCATTTTTTGTTGAAAACCCAAGAACATCAAAGGAATTGTCATCTGTTAATTTACTTGAAGCAGCAGGTGAACAACCTTTTAAATTTTTCCTGCAGTCTGAAAACGTTTAAGAACTTTTCATCGAAACATTATTCAAATCAATGGAAATGTTGAATACTTTTCATTTAATCTCACCCTTTTTCAGTGAACATTCTCCTGCGATATCTTCTATAGGCTCTTCTTTCACTACTTCTATTTTAATTTCAGTGTCGTTGTTACCGTGAAAGGGCTTACCTTCTACTTTGATAATTGAGAAGGTACATGAGGGGTCTAGGAAATATGGAAAATGATACATAAATATACTTAGTAGAGGAATACAAATGCCTGAATAAAATACACAAATGAAACCCATTCTACGAGTGGGAAAAAAAGTCAGAACCGTAATAGTTTACATTTCATCTTGATGACAGTGCTTAGGAGAGAGTTCAACAAATACTTAGATTGATGAGATATTAATACCGTTTGACAGATATTTTTACATCTTGTTTAAGGAGAAAATTCTACAATTTCAATTCTTTTGTTTTCACAACTGATAAACTGTTTGCATTTCATAATTCACAGTAAGTAAATTTTATAGCATAGTAAAATATATATCTTTCTATTACCAAGTTCAAGTAGATCTGTGTTCGTATTTTGATTGTATCTGGGCATAAATGTTATTTCATATGTTTACATACAATGCAGACATAAATAGTCCCCCTCTCTTGACATTTGAAGGGGTCAAGATATCAAAGCCAGACGAAATTTAAATAAAACGATATCATTTTCAGACAATAGTGTGATTTACAAAATCTGCAAAAGAACGAACACACTTCACATATCTCCTCAAAGACATCTACAAGCGTCAATGAGGTGGTCTAGTGGGCTCTTCTAAGGTTTTGGATAATTGACAGCTCCAGCTGTGTTGTGTTCAACTAATATTACGCTTCAGCAAGATGAGATCTCTAGTTCAAAAGTGGCTGAATGATAATGATTCAAACCAGTGTATAGTCAAACGTGGTCCCTTAGAATGGCCTGCTAGATACCTGACATGAAGCCTTTGGTTTTAAAGAATAATCAAATAAGTGCTGATCAACTCAACTCAACATTATCCAGCTCTAATATATTAGACATGAAAACAACCTTTGAATTGGTCACTTTTTCACTGAAATTTTCGTAAAAAATATCCTCATCCTCTGATTTACCTTGCTCTGTTCCACTTTCGACAGTGTTCCTGTTAATTGACAAAAACTGGTTACTATCAAGAGAACTTTCCTGTTTTAATTCGAATTTTAAATCACTACACTTGATTTTCGAATCTTCCAGTTCCTGGGCTGTAATAAACTGATTATCCATCATTTCAGAGTTTACATCCCCATCAGAACCTGCAACTATTCGTAAGCCATCATCCATTCTTATAATTCCTCTTGAGAGACATCTCAAAATATGAAATACTTTTTCTGAATAATTATACGTACATTTCATATTATGAATGCAGATTGTTCCACTTATAGACTCCCTACAAGATTCACATTTGATTTGTGAGTCTTTCCTCATCTCTTCTTTTAGTGTTTCTATTTTGATACCAATATTTTCATGAAGAAACTCATCTTTCCCCTTGAACAACTTCTCACCCTGATCAAGATCCATTATTGAATACTATTGAAATACTAAAAATGAATTCTAAATTGAATAATTCAATAGATTTTTCATTATCTCTTGTAAAGGCTTGTAGGAGTGGCAAGTTTAATTTATGTTTAATAACAGTTAACTAGATCATAGTATTCCATAACTATGTTATGGATTATGGAAGAGATGCATAGAAACCATGGAGTTTCAACAGATTGGGTCAACTTTGTACACATGTTGATAGATGAAACTCAAATCGAAGTTTGTCGCTCGTATTTTATTCAAATCTTCAATTCATGGACCATAATGTGAAAAATGTTTCACCAAATATCAATTTATCGCCAAATGTAAATAACATTCAAGTACCAAGTTGACATTGACAAAAAGTGTACATGACACAGTCACAGTGTGACACAGTTGACACAATATCGCGTATGTTCCGTTAATCGCCCAGACTCACCGGACTGGTACCTACTTTTCAGTTTTTGGTTAGCACCAACGAACGTTTTTTACGGGACAACTTTATTCACTTTGATTTGTTTTGGTGCGTTGATTTGATTTGTACTTATACAAGATTCTTGGATTACTTCAATTTTTATTATAATGGATATCATAGCAATGTTTTTTTGGAACGAATTACTCACTGACAGTGATAGTTCAAGTAGCGAAGAGGAAGATGGGTTGCAAGTTCGAGGTATTATGAGTAATGTTTTGAGTATCATTAAATTCATTTCAATTTGGAGAATATTACAATGATGTTTTACAGTGCCCTGACCTAGAGTCTGAAATTTTATGGAGGAAGTAATGGATTTTTACACAGACGTAAAATTTTGAGAAAACTTCAGGATGGACAGGGTCCCAGTGTGGCAATTCAAAATTATTTTTCGGATCTGGAGGGATCTCGGGTATGTCATCAGAATATATGTTTTTTATTGAAAAGTCAATGTTGACATTTTCTGAGTTACAAAAACAAGGAAGATTTGCAATCATATCATTGGCAATGATTTCTGACAATTAGTGTTCGACCGAAAGTTTGGTTTCGGTCGAGTTTCGGCAAAAAATCGGGTTTCGGTTTCGGCGGCAAACCTGTCGAAACTAATACGACCGAAACCCAAACTGCATTCGGGAGTTCCCACGATGTGATCGGTCATGTTCGGCTGGTTAAAATTCATACAAGTGATATTAGTTAACAACTCAAATAGGCAGTTTTATGTTTAATATTTTTGAAAACCCATCAGTAATATTCAAATGAAGGATCTACATCTACTCAAATAAACACCTCACCTTTTTTAAGTATTTTTAAGGTGCAATTAATATTTTTTCTTGAATAAGGGTTTTTTAATGTTGACCAAACTTCAGGAAAAATTTACTAGTTTTTCAGGAATATGACATTTACGGGACACGAAATAACCAACCCAAGTAACCAAGTTGATTTACGGAACATATTCATCATTATCTGACAGTGACGTAATGATAATTATGGAAAGGCTATATAAGAGAGAAAATTGGCTCCAACAAATAAAAAGAGATATAGAGATTCGCGTTCTGGCATTTCCGTCATTCTTATACTTAACTCTAGATACGCCACGATGTGTTACGTGTTGCATATTTCCATGTAACATGGAAATATGTAACGTGGAATATATGTAAAAATGACGTCAAGTATCAAGCCCAGCTTGATGTAGAATCTGTAACACTCTTACTCATTCCATTGTTCATTTCTCAAACATACACATTGTTTTCGATTTTGTAAAAAGCTTGTAATCCATAACAGAGCATTGTCTTTTACAGCATGGTATATCTTCATCAAAACATTATGATCCACACAGTCGAATGCCCTGTACTGAGGGAGAATGGGTTTAAAAAGAAATTGATATTTGGGCAATTAGACAAAAAAATGAACAATGAATATAGAATTTAAAAGTAAATATAGAAACACTTCATTTTCGAAAACACAAATTATGGTGACATGGAATATAAATAATGAAGAGGTACAATTCTGGAATTATGGGAATCATTTTACAATAGAAAATGACGCCTGTTTTGAGGTATATATTGATCATGCGGATAGTTGAAAAAGACGTCAGTTTCTAAGGGATACAAATTCTCATGACCCGAGAATTATGCCCCACAGCACGAAACATAAACCATGAACTTTTTCAACAGAGTGATTAAATGAGAAACATTGAGTAAAATTTATCTAAACTTTATTTTCTTCCAACTATTCACATTTGATTTATTCCTTATTGTTAACAGACATTTTGACAAGTTGTTAGTCATGAAATGATACTGGATTTCTTAGCTTCAGCAACAGAAAAGATTTTTAACTACTTCTTGAACATTAAATAAATGTGGAAAACTCCCAAAGAAAGAGTATAAAAAAACAATAAAAATTCTTCATGAAGATATTTAGATCATGCACAAAATATCTTTCAGATACAAACTGATAGAATAAAATTACCCTCTGCAAATAACTACTTTCATATGCACATTCAATTACACTGAAATAACTTTTTCCCACTTAGCTTGTACTCAAAACATTCGTTATGTGTGATAGATGGATAATTTATTGATCTTTCAGTTGTATAAAACAATATAAAAGAGATGATTCAAATTTACAGTTCACAAACTATATACATATAAATATATAGAGTTATAAGAATAAAATGCACAGTGAGAGTTTGAAAATGATCAAGCATTGCAGTAGCAAGTGAGTAGCATACATTAAAAAAAAATTAATGATACATTTGCAAGAAAAGTTTCATTCAATAGAACGGCTGCCTGTAATAGTTTGTCTCGAGACCGGTTTCGAAGTATCTACTCCTCCTCAGTGCTGGATGGGTCATTTCAAACAGAATGACTTTAAAAAACGAATCCGCAGGTTTCTAATTCAATTCATTAACGAGTAATAAATACCGAATTAAATTCAACAGATTTTCACAACAAATTATATGAATACAGACACAATTACATCATATAAAGTGAAAACTATCGAGTAGAGATGCAAACGTATAAGGAAATGAATATTTCGAAATATTAATCTCTCCCAACCAACTGGTGTCTGTCTGGGTAGGATCTTTCCTTTACTAACGAGAGGTAATACCTCGAAACAGCGGTCTGCAGGTGATCTACTTGAATATTTTCAGCATGGACCTGGTGCTTAAAGTAAAACTAAGTCATAGATAAAAAATTAGAGTGACAAACCTAAATTTTGTTTTGTTTAATAACAATAGTAACCAATAGTAACTCTAGACAATGGCGAGTATTTGCCATAGTTACAACGATGAAAATCTATAGCAAATGTTTCTGTATGCCTTGTACTTCTAGAAGGAACACGTAAGCCAATTTGTGCTAGCAGTGCAGGACAGTTAATATAGGATATTCACGTTAAGAAGAGAATGACGTCATTTTTGGTAATTTTGTATATCCAACATAACAACTTCGAAATTCACAATGAAATGCGTTCAATAGCAATGAAACTAGTAAAATTTCATTTTGTAAGTTGCCCAAGTGATTGTAAACTCGAAAACTGTCAGTCTTTCTTTTCTTCTCAAAACTAATCACTTTTTTTGATAAGACCTGCGTATATTCAATATGCTTAAAGCATTATCGAAACAGTCTCAATAAAGTTGTATTTCAACTAAGTAAATTAATAGTAAGTAAGGTTAATAGCAATAAAACGAATCAACAGTACAAACATATTTGAAGTTCGAAATAGTGCACATGATGGCAACGCTGTAACTCGTCATCTTGTGACGTCATTCTCTTCTCGACGTGAATATCCATAAAGAGCAGACAAGCTGCTGGAAAATGGTTCCATGAAACTAATTTCTTTATTAAATTTAATGGACTTATTTTCCAGGAGCTCAAACAGATATTTTGAATGAATTAAACATTTATTGTTTCTCCCCCGAGTGGACTCTAGAATGCATCTTCAAGTTGGAATTACAGGAAAAAGATTTAAAACAAGTTTCACATTTATATGGTTTTTCTCCTGTGTGAATTCTAGAATGAGTCTTCAGGTGAGAATTACAGGAAAAAGATTTTGAACAGATTTCACATTTATATGGTTTTTCCCCCGTGTGGATTTTGGAATGCCTTGCCAGACCGTAACTATAGAAAAATGATTTTGAACAAATTTTGCACTTATATGTTTTTTCTGAATGAGTTATAGAATGCTTTTGCAAGTCAGAACTATTGGGAAACGATTTTGAACAGATTTCACATTTATATGGTTTATCCCCCGAGTGAATTCTCAAATGCCTCTGCAAGCAAAAACCATTAAAAAAAGATTTCAAACAGATTTCGCATTTATGAGGTTTTTCCTTTGTGTGAATTTTGGAATGCCTTACTAGGCCAGAACTATAGAAAAAGGATTTTGAACAGATTGAACATTTATATTTTTTTTGTCCGTGAATTACAGAATGCGTTCGAAAGTCAGATTTATTAGAAAAAGATTTTGAACAGATTTCACACTTATATGGTTTATCCCCTGTGTGAATTTTCAAATGCCTCTGCAAGTTGGAAGCATCATAAAAAGATTTTGAACAAATCTCACATTTATGAAGTTTTTCTCCTGTATGAATATTGGAATGCCTCGCTAGGGCAAATCTATGAGAAAAAGATTTTAAACAGATCATACATTTATATGTTTTTTCCCCTGTGTGAATTTTAGAATGATTTCGTAGCTTGGAGCTATTAAGAAATGATTTTAAACATATTTCACATTTATACGACTTTTCTCCTGTGTGAATTCTAGAATGCATTTTTAGGTCAAAACTTTCAAAAAAAGATTTTGAACAAATATCACATTCATATGGTTTTTCTCCTGTATGAATTCTAGAATGCTTCTTCAAGGTAGAACTTTCTAAGAAAGATTTTGAACAGATTTCACATTTGTATGGTTTTTCACCTGTATGAATTCTAGAATGCCTTTTCAAGGCAGAATTGCGTAAAAAAGATTTTGAACACAATTCACATTCATACTTTTTTCTTTCAGAATCAACTGTAGAACTATGTGATGTTTCTGTCATATGGAGTCTCTCGTGGTTCTCTAAGTAACTAAAATGAGTGAAAGATTTGAAGCAGAAATTACACTGAATGGGTCTTTCATCTGTATATAATCTTTCATCAGTCGCAAAATCTGAAAAAAAATTCATTTTATACGTATGAATAGAATAGAAATATATATAGATTGGTGAAAAGCTTCTCGACTTTCTATTTCTCCATCTTTAAACATAAAATGTGGGAACCTTCCTGAGGAA
This sequence comes from Leptinotarsa defecta, assembly GCA_015342085.1. NCBI lineage: Eukaryota > Metazoa > Arthropoda > Insecta > Coleoptera > Chrysomelidae > Leptinotarsa > Leptinotarsa defecta. The sequence continues at coordinate 13,955 of WOGO01001689.1, forward strand.
GAAAGAAAGCAATTAAGTTCAAAATAAACTCTTTACGTATATAACACCTCTTCTCCACATCTTCCTGGAGGATGGAGACTATATGGACTATATTGTGTATAATGATAATCACACAAAATAAACATTCCAAGCATTGTAGGAATAACCTCTGACTTGATTCTCCAGAACAGATATATCAACCTACCTAGGAATCTGAGCGATCATATTTCAAGCTGAAATATACGCTATCGATTTGTGTCTTGTGAGATTGGCAGGAACTAACCTCATATAAAAGGCAATAAAAATAATCTCAGACAGCCAAGTGGATCTCAAAGAGCAACATCTAAGTTCATAGCGAACCGCCAAAGAAAACTTTCCTCAATAAAAAGTCTTAACTGATTTTGATTTCTAGCTACACTACATAACGAAGCTGTAGCAATGATCCAATCCAAAATATTTATACACTCTTCGAAGCATGTTACTAAACAAGTATCAGACTACATTGTCCAACAGGCTCACTTGTAGTTCACTTTCTTCTGTAAATCACCATATGCAGAGAATTTGACCGTCGGAAGACAGTGTGCTGTCTCTGTTTAGAAACTGTTGAGAAACAGCAAAACAATTATTTGAGCCTTTTTTAAAGCGAACCAAATCAGGTTGTCAGAGTTTGACAGTGAACGTTAATCAACTTTACAAATGAATCACTAAAAAACAATTCTTGTTTCGTACCTAACCTAAATTAAAGTAAGTCCAACTCAAACAAGTGCTCAGTTCATACTGTTGGATCAATCTTTTGGCGCTATCAGCCCCGAAGAGATCCAAGTGCACTTGCTGCAGAACTAGCACAGCCCACATTTAGACCATGCATACTGAACTTGTCAATTAGTGAGAACTGAGAGACTGCACTTACTTTTCTGTGATTCTCCAAAGGAATCCTGTTCAACCTCTATTTTGGTCATCTTTTCACTGAAATTTTCATAAGAAACATCGTATTCATCCTCTGAGTTGCCTTGCTCTATTTCCCTCTTGATTTCACTTTTGATAAAGTTCGTATCAACTGACGAGAACTGTTTACTATCAAGACAACTTTCCTGGTCTGGTGTGAATTTTAAATCAGTGTACTTGATTTTGGAATCTTCAAGTTCCTGAGCTGTGATAGTCTGGTCATCCATTATTTCATTTATGTCCTCATTAGAACCTGCAACTGTTCTTAAGCAATAATCCATTGTCATAATTAGTATAGACATGCATCTCAAAAAAAAGATTCTTTTGACTGAATCATTTTACTTACATTTCATGTTATGAACGCAGATCGTTCCACTTATAAACTCCTTACAGGCTTCACATTTGATAATGGAGTCTTCCCTCATCTCTTCTTTTACTATTTCTATTTTGATATCAATATTTTCGTGACCGAAATCATCATTCCTCTCAATCAACTCACGATTAATATCCATTATTGAACATTGATTGAAAAAAATCAGGGTCAGTGTGTCTCTCTATAACGTTCTCGTTTTGACTTATCCTAAAATTAATAACACACATGACCTCATAATTTTCCACGAACCCATCTTACACGAACATTGTCGTACATAAATTTTCAACACATCCATATCAGCATAAATTATTAGCAGCGCTCAATAATATGATATCTACAATAATTACTATGTATGCTCAATTCTTCTGAGATAACAGCAAAAACAACTCATCAATGATCGTAAGCCTACTACAGGCACAACTTCCAAACATCAGACCTCATCTCCTGATGATGTCAACTTAGTTGGTGAAACACTTGTTGAAAAAGTTCTTTTCAGATTTATTATATATGCTGAAGGTTCTATTTCATGTCTATCTTTCACTTCACCATTTAAAAAACCCAAGAAATTGCTTATTAAAAAAAAAGACTTGGGCATAGCTTATAGAATGGATAATTCGAGAAAATTCATCAAAGACAATAAAATCAAAATTTCAATGTCAGATGGATCAGGAGTATATACGGGAAATGTGGGTCTTCAATCCAAACTTTAGATTGGTCAAACGAAGAGAACTTTTGCCAAAAGAATACAGGAAAATGGTAGTAGATTTTTGAATAAATGGTCATTTTTCCTCATCAAGTATTAGCCAATTCCATAATAAATCTTTATCAACATTTATTGATCCCAAGAATAGTGTTATTATAACCTGTAAAATCTTCGTTTTTTTCGATTTTACCTACCAATTATTTTGAGAAGTCAAAAATGAAAATTGAAATTATTATCAGCTTTTACTGCCAAACAGTAAGCTTAAGCTCGTAGAGATAACATATATTTTATCTATACTTGAACTAAACTAAATCAAAACAAAAAGTAAAACTTTCTATGCCTTGAAGTTGGTCTTTAGTCTTCTTTTTTATCTTCTTCATGTATGGCCTATTTGGCTATCCGGCCAAAAGGTTCACTGTTTGTACAGGAGTCAAAAGAGGTTTTAATGAAGTTTTGGAAAAAACAGTACTTTCCAACTTGGGAAAAAAAGAGAATTCCAGTCTATAATATTATTATCAATTCGGAAAACTAATCACTAGTCACTCAGTACTTGAAAACTACACATTGAAGCATAGATCATGTAGTTAAGTTTAAGACACAGTCAATTGAAGCTTTATGACCAAGGATGTCATGGATGGGGTTATAGCATTAGTAATTTGGGGACATAAACAATGGAAAATGGAATAATTAAATGAAATCGGTTGAAAGCGACCCGTTGAGGTGCAAACGGTGGTACGAAAAATACGAATTTTGTCTTTATTGAGTCATACAATATCAGCCACCGTGGTCTTTAAATTATACAAGTTAAATAGTGATTGTTCTAGTATTGGTATTGATAATTCAGGTAACATTTGTTATTTCAGGCACCTAACTTTATTATTGTATATTTAAAGGCTTGTGACAAAATGTGTCAATTTACTTGATAATGGTTTAACAATTAGACAAAGACAAAGCACTTTTTGAATCGCTGAGTATTGCAGCTTTGGTCACATCCGACTCTTCATTTGCCATAGTTACACAAATTTGTGTAAGATATTAAATACTGATGCACTCGTGATTTTGTTTCATGGGATTTTGAAAGGAGAAAAGACAGAGGGTTCTGGGAGCTGTTCGCTTAAGGTAGCGCTTTTAGAGTGGTGCGAAAGTTTTTGTTTGGGAAGTAAGTCTGCGTGAATTTTGAGGAAGTTCGAAAACTTGGCAGTTTGAAGGGTTCTCTTGACGGTCAATCAAAGGCGGTATATTTTATTTTGGGAGATAGTTTTCCTGGGTGGAATTTTTAATTTTTTTATTCTTGAAAACAGGCGGTTTTGGGTAGTCTTTTATTCTGAAGCGAAAATCGAGCAGTGTAGGGCAAAAGTTTTAAATAGGGGACGAGCAGGAAGAAGACAGCGGTGAGTAAAATACACATGTGTACTAACCATTTTATGATTTTGGGAAGGTGTTAGCTATAATAAATTGGTATACAGAGTGGACCTAATAATTGCC
>WOGO01001690.1:0-17438 GCA_015342085.1 Leptinotarsa defecta
AATTACTGAAATTTTTGAATAATTTTTTATCAATATAAAATATGGAATTTTTTATTTGTGTCGATGTTGGGATTGGTAAGGTTATATTTAGTGCTTGTCTAGTGTTATATTGAGACATCTTATGAGTTTCGTTTTTAAATTTTTTAATTTCAATTCAATGAAGCCTAGCTATAAAATATAACGGTCATTTTAAAGCAGCGGTATAAAACTTAAGCCAATCCCACTTCTATCATTCGATGAGTATTTCATTCACAACTGAGTAGTTCCTGAAGAAATGATCGAAAGACAATCATTTTGTCACTAATCAATTAAGAATAAATAAATTCTTATTATATTGTATATGTCATGTACATAATAATTAACATCAGTTGATGTACACTTTTAGTTTGCTTGAACTTTAAGCTTGAAGTTTATTCTAATTAATCTGTCAATCCTTTCTGAATTGCAATTGGTGTTCGGTTTTTAACCCAATTACTAATTATCCATATTATCCAGTAATGATCTCAAACTCTCTCCTTCTTTTCAGAAAGAAAATATCGCCAGTAAAAAAAAGGTACGTGGTCATTGCCAGCTTTTATTTTAATACTACGCCAGCTTATAATAGTGTGTTTTATTTAAATGACTGATTGGTTGTGAAATAATTTCTGAACGAAAATCATGAACTTTTTTATAACCATATGAGAAAACAAATAATTCTATCATTTTTGTCGGGGCTATTCAACTTTCATCGATACTGAAATATGAAAGAGCCGCTATGAACTTATGCAATAATCTTACATTACAAACCGCGTCATGCCAAATATAAACAAAAACAAAATGGTGTGGTTAGCAGGTCATTTCAGAAGCTCATTCCTGTATCAACATACAACATACAAAACCTTTTTTTTCATATCAGGCACACACTTTTCACATCGCAGTTGATCTTCTTTCGAATTGTTACATACGCTGTCTGTTCAAAAAATGAAATTTCATTTCTCATTCATTTTCATTTCCCCCTTTCCATTTTCACTTCCATTGACACATCCACTTCCACATTCACATCCAGATCCATGTCCACATTCATTTCCATTTTCATTTTAATTTTCATTTTCATTGGCATTTATAAACTTTGAGTTAGTGCAAATCTATTTCAGTAGATATACCTTTTTTGCCAGCCAACTTATCTCGACGATTCTCCACTTTCTCAATATTTTCATCGGTTGTTGATGTGTTGGGGCGTCCAGGGCGAGCATCGTTATTCACATCTTCTCGACATTCTGTGCAAAGCTTGTATGGTCGAAGTAACCGGTATTGTGCATACTTAAAGTGTCGGCGCTCTCAAATGCCTTAAAAACCAATAAAGAGAAATAAAGCCGCTGCCAACTACTCCACAGGGACTGAAGCATTGGCGGTTCGAATTGGATGATTTTTACTAACAGAGTTTTATGATTGGCTGAAGAGTCATAAAATTAAATTCAAAGTCGTGTTACGGTGACGAATAGAATGCGAGGATAGTTATAAGAGTCGTGTTGTCAATGTTCAGTTCAGGAACTGATCGCGATTTGAGTGTTGAAATTCGATATTGGTTCAGTTATAATTACTTGAAATTTTTATTATCTGTTCAAAATGTGGCGTATTTGGACAAGTACTGATAGTAATAACGAGTGTGATAACAACGCAGACTTTTTCCTGTGTAGTAATTCCAATAGCGACGGTGAACAATGAGAAAAAGAGGTACCAGTGAATAAAATTCCAATGCATTTGAATATTGAAACACAGAGAGTATGTTTTAACGTATATAAGAATCTACATCTCATGTTTGGTTTCGAAGGAAACAAACTATTACAAGCAACATCAGATTTGACCGAAATTCCTTTCTCAGTTGTACGTAAAATAGTCAAAAACACATCTCATGAAAGCAAGACGCGATGTTATATGGGATTACCAAAACCTTAGATGTTCACCTAATAAAATCATTGAAGAAAACAATATACGACTGTTACAAATGTTACAATGAGATCCCTACAACTGAAACCGTAAGGAAAAAATAAATACTTCCGGCCATAACAGGAGCTGCTGTGATAAAACTCTTCAGAATTGAATACAGAAACTAGGATTTGAATTTAAAATAATAAACAAACGTCAAGCAGTTATGGAAAGTAGAAGAATAGTGGAATCGCGTAACAAATACTCGCTCACGACATAGTTACGAAAGGGTGGACTGATCGTTCGAGAATGTGTACGCCCAACATGCCTGCAAACAAAGGATCGCGATCTGCGGAGGAAGTAAAGGATGGGTACCGAATGCTTTGAAATTATGTGGAAAAAAACTTGAGGACTGTAATGTTGACTATCATAAGAACATGGAAAGTAATATTTTCGAGGAATGGATTGAAAATACATTGATCCCAAATTTGGATGCGAATAATGAAATAGTTCTTGACAACGTTTCCTCATTCACGAATGCTCATCAAAGTACCGAATAAAAATTCGAGGAAAGATGAAATACAGAGTTTTTTTAATGGATATCAATATGTATTTTGAAGATTACTATACCAAAAACCAACTCCTTGAAGTTTTACAGACAAAAACATTTGAAAAAGTGTATGTCCTTGAGAGTATTGCTGAAAAGTATGGACACACCATACTGAGACTTCCCCCCTATTTTTGTGTTTTCAGTCCCATCGAGTTGATTTCTTTTTCTTAAATTAAAGAAGAAGTATCCAATATTACTGAAGAAGACTGGTAGAAAAGGATTGAAAAACTAATTGAAGTTGAAAAAAAAACCTATACGGAGATTGGACACTTCCAAAATTGCTAGTCGAATGTAGGTAGCTTGCGAAATCTGAACATGCACCTCATTTTTTCAACAGTTAACGTACTACTTCCACATGACATTTTTTGGAAAACTTTTCTTTGTATTCCTCGATATTTCCGAATAACTTCCAGAATTACATAAAGTACCAAAAGCTACGCCTACCTAAAAGTCATTACTGTTCTTCAGCTTTGGAAACAAGTGAAGAAACTGTAATAATTCAAAAAGCCAAGTTTTCAGTTCGATTCTCCTCATTCGATTAACGCAGTTCTCAAAACTCGAGTAAACTTTCATTCAATAGCACTTCCGAAATTTCTCCAATCGTGGCAATCTCGGATTTTAAGGACCCCTTCTGGAACATCCTACCGGTTTTAATGCCCCCATCAGATCATTTTCCTTTTCTGCTAAAGGAATGAGTTTTATAAGGAATTTTATCGGTTCTGGAAACCAGGAGTGTGTAAATGTGCTTCCATGTATTTAAGGATAAATATTTTTCGCGTTTCTCCATAAAATGTTCGTAAAATAGGGATGATATCGTTATATGCCATTGAAACTCATTTATAGTCAGACATTTTTTGAACTATGAATTGAAAATCCAGCTGTATTATAGTTTGGTTCTCTCGCACTTCAATCATTGTGACGTAGTTTACGGACCATGTATTGATTTCTGATATAAGAAGAGTACAAAAGGTTCAAAATTCTTGTTTAAGAATGATATGCAGGGTGTTCATAAAACATGCGGCAAAATTCAAGGGACTATTCCTCGGACGATTCTAAGGATATTTTGTCCTTTGATGATTTTTGATAGAGCGCTTTATTTCGAAGAAACAAAGCGAAGAATAATTTCGACAAAAACAATTTATTACTAAAAATAACATGTAATGTTTCTTAGTTCACAAAAACTGTTGAAAGCGATTTTCCCCCGCTCAGATGCAAGAATCCAATCTTCTCATCATCGACTCCCAAACTCTATCAAAAACACCAGGATCGTTTCTGATTGTGTTACATCCAGCAGTTTTTCGAACAAACACCTCCTCAATTTCTGAAAGATGTACCACTGTTTACGTGGTATGTTGTTGATGCACGATAGTGCACCAGCGTATTTTAGCATGTTGGCTCTAGAGTTTTTAACAGTAACATACGGATATCTCTGGATTGGTCGAGGTGGACCTCACTTATAGCCTGCTCGATCACTGGACTTGATCCCCCTGCATCATTTTCTATAGGGCCACCTGAAGTCTTTAGTTTATACTACTCCAGTGAAAGATGTGGAAGATTTGAGAAATAGAATAATTGCTGGGTGTAACGCAATCAGAAACGATCCTAGTGTTTTTGAAAGAGTTCGGGAGTCGATGATGAGAAGATTGGATTTTTGCATCTGAGCGGGGGTAGTCATTTTCAACAGTTCTTGTAGATTAAAAAGCAGTACATGTTATTTTTGGTAATAAATTGTTCTTGTCGAAATTCTTTTTTTGCTCCGTATCTTCGAAACAAACCGCCCTATCAAAAATCATCAAAGGACAGAATATTCTCAGGATAGTATAACAAATAGTCCCTTAATTTTTTGCCGCATGTTTAAAAATACCCTGTATACATTAAAGGATGCTGGATAGCTTAGTATGTTCAACCGTCGAAAGAATCATATAGTATGTTTTTATACAAAATTTTGAAAGATAAAATCCCTCTATATTATATCAAAAAGTTGGATTTGGGACTGATGTGCCTCATTTGAACTTGCGACGGAGAAACATGCTAATTATATCCAAGCATAAAAAAGACTAACTTTTAGTTGTCGTATGATGCATTTGAATTTAGGTACAAACGATTCTCATTTAGTCAACAATGATTTGTTGGCTGTACCATTTGATTATGATTATGACATTCTACTTATCAACCATAGGTGATTGCGTTAATCACAGCCTTTTGCTGGAAAAACTTTCGAGATATGGGGTTAGAGGATTGCTATTCAATTTATTGACCCATCTAAAAAATAGCAGACGAATAGTGAAAATCGTGGAGAATATAAGTTCTAAAAAAACACATTGCCGATGGTGTTCCTCAGGGAACCTTTTTAGGTCCATTTCTTCATTTGGTTTTTGCAATGGATCTATTAGTGTATTTCAATGGAAATTCTGTCACTAACTGTATATGTCACGCTGATAACACGAATATACTTGTTATTGAAGATGATCTAAGCACTGTAATAAATATAGCTGAAAGCACGTTCAGTAGAGTTAGAGTTCAAATTGCAGATGAATAAAACAAAAACCAGTAAGTTACAATTCAGTCACCACGAGGCGCTTGTTCTGTTCTGTTCAATAACCAAATTGTTAGGGGTTATTTTTGATAACGACTTGCAATGAAAGCCGCGGGTAGATAATTTGTGTGTTCCTGTTATTCTCTCAGGTTTCTCTCCACTTCCTGCAGTCAAGGGATTCTAGTTAAGCTTTATTATGTAAATTTTAATTCTCACCTCAGGTATGGCATACGGAACTGAGACACAAGCTCCTCTGTGGGTTGAGTGTTCATGATACAAAAGTACGGTCGAAGTGTCTAGTTACGCTTTATTATGTGAATTTTAATTGTCACCTCAGGTATAGCATACGGAACTGAGACACAAGCTCCTCTGTGGGTCGAGTGTTCATGATACAAAAGTACCGTCGAAGTGTCAACTGGAACTGAAGTCTCATTTCTACCGTATCATTTATATTGCTGATTTTCCATGCACATTCACTTATGGTGGTTTTGTGCATACTTCCCGCGCGATTTAGAAGACTTGACTTCGTTTTGGCTCTTTTCAATGCTGTGTGCCAGATTTTTGGTAGGTATGTACTCTCTCCCTTTCTGTTGAAGTTCTCTTGGTGTTTGTGTATTTCTATGGTTTCTAAATATATTCTTGTTGTATAATGATTTGACATTGCTAGCGTCTCGATTTTTCCGAATAGCAAAACACAAGATTCTGTTCGAAAATAATATCAAAAAATCATATCTAGCTTGGCTGAATACGTTGTTGGAGTCAAGCTAGCGTAGAGATACGCAACATATGGATATCCATAACTGAGCGAAAATGACCAATTCCTGCTGAACCGGTGAAGCCTAAAGAGGAAAGAGGAGATAGGTATCTGGTATCCAAATAAATGAATCTTGAACAGGTTTGGTAAAAAATTAACTTATTTTTTATCTGATAAATTCCTAACTCATAGCAGAGAATTAGAAAGAAGGTGGGGTGGAGGGGAAAATGCCCTCCTAAGAAATGAATATAAACCGAAGAAAGTAGATTTTGAACATATCCTACTGTAACTTTTGAAAAAGACTTATTGTAATGTAGGTATTCTTGCTGTCGCAAGAAATATCAGTTCATCCATCTTTGCCTATTTCATATGACGCACATTAATCATTTATTAAATATTGTAATTTTTCATATTGTCCCCTCCCCTCCTAAAAACGTCACACACCTGGAACATTCCCTGGCAGAGTAGAAGTATAAATTCAAATTTCACCCTAACATCTAGATCATTGTTTTGTACTGCGTTTCCTAGTGGTCTATAACATCAACTTCAGCTTACGATAATATCCATTATTGAGTTTATATATTCTCCCTCTCTCGTATAAGTTGTTTTTACTGAAGACGCAGTGCGGAAGAGGCCGTAAAAATTTCCAACAGATGTAGAACCTTGTCACAAGAATCAGATTATGCTATCGCTTCTATATATACTGATTTTTATTCAATACGGTAAATACCATTCAAGATCCTACATTTTTCAAATTTATATACCCTCTTCGAATCATCTGAAAATTTCAGAAAAATATTTTTCGCATCTGGGGAAACAGTATTCGAAATTCATTTATATATGCCAATATTTACAAGTATGTCCCTGTATTCTATCATACAGGGTAATTTAAATGCGATCTCCACTATTGGGATCCTCTAAACTACAGGAGATATGTCGAAGCTTAAATTGGGACAGAGTTGCGTTTTTTGTGCCTTACAAAATACTATTTTCAAACTTGTAACATTCCGAGTATTACCGGAAATATCCGGAAAAAACTGAAAATCGGAATTTTCGTTTTTATTTTTTTCTAGCGTTATAAAAAATAACATAGATTCTGTTCTTTAAAGTACTCCACAAGAAAGTGTCCAAAACTAAAAGGGAAATCTTTGGTGTAAATATTCGCAAACTGCTCTTTTATTGTGTGGAATAGCCCCGTCATACTGAAACCAGCAGCTCTTATAATTAACAAGGACAAACGTATCCATATATTTTTCGATGGAGTCGTGACTATTTAAGATGAAATTGTTTTTTTAATACCTGTGATTTCAGAAGAGCAAATCATAGCAAATTATACATCAATGGAATCAGAATGAGAAGCACTATTTTTCTGTGTAAAAAAAACAATATGGTGCCCATAATAGAAAAAAAGGATGATGATGGTTGTCAAACGACGAAACGTCGGATAGTAAATCTGAACATGAAAACGTGTAGATGAACAAAGGTGTCAATGGAAATGTGTTTTTGGTTTGAGCTATGTTGTCAAATAGCGCTGATTCTGATTTCCAGTTTCACCTGGATATTTCCAAAAATACTCGGAATTTTACAAGTTTCAAAACAGTATTTTTTTAAGCACAATTTCAGCATCGACGTATTCGACCTCCAATGGTGGGTGAAAATTCTCATATTCAGATGAATAAATAATTCCGAAAGGAACATTGTATCAATATCTTACGGCAACCTCAGATATTATTTCACATTTATTTCAACTTTTACTTCATGTTCGACCTGTTTCGCTTATTTATGAGCTTGTTAAAAATGATATAAAATGAAGGAGCATCAATAATTCAACTCATACAATGTTTTATGTGGTACTTTTTGTTCGTTCCAATATAAGTTATGAAACTGAACAGGCAGTATACTATACACAATGTTCAATAATCGTGTGACTTATCGAAGTTGTGCTTTTTATGAAACTGCCTATGTAACTCAATTGATTTTGTTGAAGAGAGTTGTTTCACGCTAGTTGGTTTAGGAGTTTTAAGCTAAGGACACGAAAATGGCAAAGGTCAAGCGATGGCGAAGCAACGCGACGGTGGAACGGTAGAAATGCATACAATAACATCTACAGTAAAGTTAACGCGCACGAAACGAGCAGTGTCGAGGCGGAGCGATCGAGCGATACACGGGTGGGAGGAGAACGACGGCGGCGCGGATGCGACGACCACAAACAAGTGTGATTAGATCGTTCCCGATTACAGTAGTCTTGTGTAGGTAATAACTGTCATTAGTAGACTTGGCTCCAATAGTTCTCTTCGACGTGAACTTGTGTTACGATAACGTGTCATGTTGGTCACAACTGTATTTCAGCACGACTGACCGACCGAAGTTTCTTGCCCACGCAAGATACCTCTCCTCATCACCATGCGCAGTGCCGCCTCGCGGTCGCCATCGCTCGGCCGTCGCGATTTTCGTGCCCTCTGCCTTAGTATCATCGGACTGAAAAAATTATATTGTATTCAAGTGAATATTGTCAACAGTTTTATTATTCAGTGGGCTATGCTTGAAGACTGGCAGTAAACAAATCTAAGGAACTGAAATTTCATCGTTCAAGCCTGTCTCGAATATACCTACACAGTAGGTTGAATGGAGTGGCGTCTATCAGAAAATAACTACTCCCCTGGCTAATACCAAGAATGGCGTCGGATTATATCCGACATGCGTCAGTGCAGGAATCTTCATAGAAAATTTCCTGCACATGCAATTGACAATACAACTGAAAGAGTCGACCTTCAATTTTGAAACGGGCACACATGCAGACCGGTTTTGGGCTCATTAGCCACTCACCAGTGCAAGATAGTGGCCATCATCGACCTAAAGTCAATGATATTCCACAATTGAAAATCGAAATTCTTTCAAAGTATTTCATTCCTCTTCCTAAGTTGAAGCGAAACAACAAAATATCACTCCATCTAGTGGACGAGGTACTAACCAACTGCATATTCGTAATTTGCCCGATTCCTCTGAATAAGGAAGAAAAATGTTCTTATTAGTCACTGGGCTATGCTTGAAGACTGCCAGGAAACAAACCTGAAGCCAGGGGAGTAGTTGCTTTCTGATAGGCGTCAATCCACTCAACCTACTGTCTAGGTATACCCGAGACTGGCTTGAACGTTTAAAGTTCATTTGTTTAGATTTATTTACTGCCAGTCTTCAAGCATAGCCCACTGACTAATAAGAAAGTTTTTCTTTCTTATTTAGAGGAATCGGGGAAATTTCGGATATGTAGTGTTAGTATCTCGTCCAGTAGATGGAGTGAAATTTTGTTGTTCGTTCCAAGTTCGGAAGAGAAATGAAATACTCTGAGAGAATTCCGATTTTCAATTGTGGAATATCATTGACTTTAGGTCGATGATGGCCACTATCTTGCACTGACGAGTGGCTAATGAGCTCGAGAGCGGTCTGCAAGTGTGCCTGTTTCAAAATTGAAGGTCGACTCTTTAGGTTGAACTGCCAATTGCATATGCAGGAAATTATTTTCTGTGAAGATTCCTGCACTGACGCCTGTCGGATATAATCCAACGCCCTTCGTGATAATAGCCAGGGGAATAGTTGTTTTCTGATAGGCGTCAGTCCGTTCAACCTACTGAACGTTTAGAGTTCATTTCTTTAGATTCTCAACAGTTTTTAGTATCTTCTCCCACCGTTTAATGTATTCTACTCACACTTTCTGTTCCAGAACCTTTTCTTACGAAAAAGAGTTCACCGAATCACCACATGTATAATCAGTAATACTACCGACTTAATGACTAATAGTTCTACATAATACTCATTATAGAAAAATCATTCAATTGGATCCATGATAAAATGAAAGTACCGTTACAACTTGCAATATTGAACTTATTACCGATTTTATTGTTCAATTCATTTCTTTATGTTGAAATATGTGATAAGTTAACACAGATTCCCGATTGGATCAAAGAAATTTATATCCAAAACAATTAGTCGATAAATGTCTGGGGAGGTATAATTGGGAATCAGATCATAAGACGACATTTTTTTGGTGAACCACTGAAGTTTACAGAGATCTCTTTTCAAAATTCATTGGAGGATATACCGACTGACAAAAGGCAGATTACCAAGACTACCAACTACCAAGTAAAAGATCGAAAGAAACAGGTTCATTCAGTGGCCATTACGATCCCCAGATCTCACTTAACCAAATTTCCTTCTTTGGGGTTATATTGAATAAGAGGTCTATCGAGATGAACTCATGACGTCAGAACATGTGGAACAGAATTACGTAATTTTTTCGTTCTATTACAATATCAAGTTTGATACAAGTTAAAACAAAAATTGTAGATGGATTCGATTTGTCCCTAGTTCAAAATGGAATTTCGTTTGAACATCTGGTGTGACTGAAAAATTTGCAGAAATATTACGATTTCATTTCATTTTTACCAGATGTCAACACAAAAATTGTTATTGCTTCGATTTAATTGATTTCCGAATTACTTAGGCCTGAACGTTGAAACCCGATCAATATTTCCACAGACAGATAGGCTTGGGATACTGAGTAAACAAAAAGTGGCATCAAAACGGGTCTGAAGATACTGTGAATAACTGAGGAAACTGGCGGACAGGAATAAATTGACTTTTGAATGGGTTCCAGGACTAGCTAATTAGTATGTAAGGCACGGATGATCAACTCCATATAAAGGCCCTGAGCCAGCCGTGGAGAAACCATAATTTTTGGTATGGAACCAGGTTGTGAAGTGGGTCTATAAGGAACATATAGAGTACTGGGAAAACATACTAGGAAACACATATGAACAAACTTTTGACTTGAGTCGAATACCAACGAGTTTGCCTGCTTTTTATGCTATACACCAACTTCGACAAACAATTCTGCCTTGTTCTCATAAATCTTTCTTTCAACTTCGACTAGAGTCGAACGCTGACAACTCTGCCTTCTTTTCATGGTATATTTCTATTTCAATAAAGAGTTCTTAGTAATTATCCGAAAAAAAGAAACTCTTGAAAACTCACCATTGTCAGGGCCGCTGTGGTGGTATGATGGTAATTTTTCGACCTCGATTGATTGTAATATTGAAGTGAAAGAGTCGTACCAATCTAAATTTTTAACCTCCAATTCGTCAATTGCCCAATTAATTACCGGAATACAGCTCTGATAAAAAATACATGTTTTCTATTAGAAAAGATGAATTTGTATGGAAAAAAATATGGAGCAAGGTGAAACAATGTGTAGAGGTAACGTGTTGAATTAAAGCATGAGAATCCTCATCGTATTTTGTTGCGAAAAAAAGGTGGAATATTGTCTTCTTTTGATTTGGGGGGGGGGCATAATTTCGGAATGAAGGGAGAACATCGCGTTTTTATTTCAGAATCGTAATCTACTCATCATGTCACTTAAGAAGGAATACAGTTTTCGTCAAAATCTTCTGCTACCAACAACCCGAATATTTACCATAACAATAAAGAATTATCAGTGCGATAAGTTACTTCGAACAAGTATGTTTCTTAACTGTACAGTTGTCAATGATCTGTGAACATGCCGAATGATACACAATGGGCATAGAATCATTACATATAAAGAAACGTCTCTCCATTTTTGATGTTCAAACCTTCAACGATGAATGGCTGGCCTTATTTTTGAAAGTATGTGTTCCAAACGTTTTTGCTAATTCTGTGTTCTCGGAAACACATTTGAAATTGATTATTGTTATTTTTCAGGCCAGTTGATGCCAATCGATTCTATGAATCATCAAATACATTGTGATGGGTACTATTTATCATCATTATACATTTATTATTCATCGCAGCATCTGTTGAAAATAGGAACCCCGGTCCGTATTAGACATTTCGAACCTTTTTGGCTATCATGGATCATTCACCAAGACATCAATAAAAACTGTTTTATAATCATGAATTGAAAGTTTATCATCGTAAACTGTTTTCATGAATTTCCTCGAATTTCTTGCAATTGTGAACCAATCTTTATGGAACGTCATAGGCTATACTCCAAATCTCTTCACACGAAGCAGCTTTGCCATCTTCAGTGGTGGAAGTAAAAACTGTTTGCCAATCCCTATGAGTCTGGTTCCTTCTGGTCGGTAGCTGAAGCTGTTAATCAGAACTTTACAAAATCTATAATTCCACCACTAACAAAAGCGGATGGTTCGATTGCAGCAACAGCCATAGAAAAAGCAAATCTACTAGCTGAACAATTTGTGTCTCACTCCACAGTACATTTTCTGGGAAAAGCACCACCCACTATTCCTCCACTAGAATTCACAATGCCGGAAACCACTTTTCGATAGCGTCTAGTCGGGAGAATTTTGAAACAACTCATTATCAATAGGGCGTCTAACCCTGATAAAGTGCCCATCATCTTTCTTAAAAAGTACGCAAATGAATTCGCCCCAGTATTTTGCAGACTTTTTAACCTCTCTTATAAGAAACTGGTATTTCATTCTTGTTGGAAGATTGCTCACGTTTAGCCTATTCTCAAAAAGGGCGAGAAAAATATTCCAAATGAGTATTGACCAATCGCTTTGCTATTAGTGATATCAAAAATTATGAAGAAAGTCGTAAGCCGCAATAACTCAATATCTTGAGCGATCACCAATAAGGCTTTTGGAAACAAAAATCAACATGCAACCTTCTATCGTATGCCGTTCATATTTGGGCTTGATATTTCTAAGGCCTTTGTCCGTGTGTGGCATGAGGGTTTACTGGTCAAACTTTGACACTATGGCTTGCCGGGTCATTTTTGTGTATAGCTCTTCAGCTTCCTGAAAAAACGTTTCCTGCAACTGACCGTCTTTCGAATACTTTCACCATGAATGCTGGTATTCCCCTATTTTTATAGTGCATCAACGACTTATTGGGGAAAAAACAAGAATCTAATATATTGCTTTGCAGACGACAGTACACTTGTCTCGTCATTACATTTGGATTCCACGATATTGGCTAAGGAGGCACATCTTCACTGGCATCAGGAGGTTGCATATCTTGATGAGGATCTTGAAGTGATTTCGAATTGGGGTGAAAGTAACCAGGTTCAATTCAAAGGCACAAAAACCCAGGCATAAGTTTTCTTCAACAAAATAAATGTCTCCAAACCGGATATAACAAGTTTGTTGGGGGGTTAAAATAGACACCAAAATGTTTTGGCAAAATCATGTCATTGAAATTGCAATAGCTGCTTCTCAAAATCTTGGAACACTGTTCCGAACCAGAAAACTGTACACACCTCAGCAACTTCTTTGAAGTATTGTTCTCATGTATGGAGCTCTGCCCCCAAACAGCCATTCGCCTGATTGAAGACTTCTATAGATACTTTCACGTGAAGTGTTCAAGTAACTTGGCACATGTGATTCTACCAAGAGCGCCATATATCAGAAATACGCGACGGACTGTTGCTGCTCATCGTTTCGAGGTTCAACTCAGTACACCCCGAACTTCATTGTTTGAGAACTTTTTCATCTGGAGAACTGAGTTTATGTGAAATAAACTTCCCGGGTACGTTTTTCCAAATGGATTTGATCTTCAGTGATTCAAATCCAATGTGAATCCCTACTTTCGCACACTCATCGCTCTCAGAGCGCCTCAAGGGTTTTCCTATAGTGCTTGTGTTTTGTTCTTGAATAAAACACTGCTTTATTTCTGATGACTTCTTATTACGTTCTCGTTTCCAGTTGCAGAAGTTACACCTCGTGATCTTCTTCAATTCGTGTCTCCGTAACTCTGTAACTAGAGTGGCAAGACCTATAAAGACTGATTCGGTTAATTGATCTTCTTTCAGTTGAAGGCATTCTGAAAGAATGCCGAGATCTCTTCCTCTCTTTGAAGTGTATCAGATCGTCTCTAAATTTTTGGATTTTGGTGTCGAACTGCTTGTGATACGAACTATTTTGAAATGATCGTATATTCCAATTCCAACCAAACTTCACGAACACTGTTACAGTAGAGATTGATCACTTATTATTGCAACAATTGCGTTCCCATCTGACTCCAGCAAAATTTCTTTGTTTTTTCCTTCAGTGGTCATGACGGACGTTCCTGCTACGATATTCAGTAAACTTTGTCTCGGCACCATTGCGTGAATCTAAAATTTGTAGATTAATCCGTTCAGTTGATGGATAACTATGCTCTGCTTGACATTCATCTTCAGGTTTTGAATGAATGAATGGTTAAAAAACTCTCCAAGACCTTCTTCAGTTCTTGAACTCGTTTGACGTATTTATTATTTAATTTTATCATTATTCATTTCTTATTTATTTATTTTTTATTTTCTTCTCTTCTTGATTAGTTTTAATTTCCTCTTATAAGCTTACTAGATGATTTAAAAATACTTCGTTCGTGCTTTAAAGTAACTTGCCATTCCAATATCGCATTGTCAGACGTATTTTGGCCTAATTGAATAGAACTGGCCGATACTTGATGAAAATCTATATTAAAAAACTAATTATTACAGTTTATTGTATGATTTTCACTATATAGTGAAAATGATACAATAAACTACTTAGTAGTTTGGGCTATTGATTCAATAGAAATTTGGAAGTGAAATTTTTGCGATAAATAGTTAATTTTCACTGTCGTGCTTTTTTTCAGTTTCTTGCATTTTTTTCAGGTTTGTAACCTTCAACAATTTGAAAAATCCATAAACTCCGATTAACAGAGGATCTGCTCAAGTGTAATGAAGGACAGATTGAAAAGTTCACTCCGAAAAGTTACTACGAAATGTTGAGCTCTGAAGCGTCTTATAAATAAAAATTAATAATTATCGATTAACAATAATCATTATTTGAAATTGAATGCATTATTGAAAAAAGTGAATATATATAGCTACTCAGTTTTCGTCACATTGGCTGACGTTTCGGAAAACAGAGACTGTTTTTCATTCTCAAAACATAATATTCTGTGTAAAATACAAGATGCCTTGTGACAGACTTGAAAAAAATTTAATGAGATGCAACGAATGTAACTCAACTCAATTTCGAAAATAATGTTACAATTTGTGCAACTTTTGTTATTCTGAAGGATTCAAATTGATCTAAAACATTAACTTGTAAAATAAGAACAAACACAACATAAACAGGAACATGCTGATAAGGTATCAAAGAAAACAACACTATCATTACTAGAAATCAATTAATTTGAATTTTCTGATTGATTCAGCCGTTACTTGATGAATATCAATAGTAATTTCAAAAACTACACCTCACGATTTGATCTTCACAAATTTTATTTTGAAAAATATATCACTTGAAAAAGCTACTGTGCTAGCGAAACATGTTGTGATATATTTTTCAAAATATATATGTGATGATCAAATCGTGAGGTGTAGTTTTTGGCCGGTCCACAACTGATCAAGATGGAATTGATTGATGTTTCAAATCTAATTATAAAAAAATACAAGACCTTATGGTACAGAGGAAGACACATTAATTTTTATTTGTATGAGTATATGTGGACATTTGCAAGTTGGCTTTGTTGAAATAATAATATTGTTTTTCGTGTTATCAGGATGATTTAAATGAAAAGTTGTAAAATAAAAATGGTCAACGATTTCTAGTTTCAGAATGATCTATGAATTACAATAAAAGTACTTCATTATAGTTTAAAAGAAATAAGTGAGAAAGTGCCACCCTACAGCAGATCAAATATTTGGTTACTTTTTCAATTTTATGCCAATGAATTAATCAAACGGAAAACGTTCCCACTGAAATAGTCTCGCCTTATTATTTAAATTCAACATCATTTTCCATACCCAATACATGAAGTTCAGAATCAACTAAAAGAGGAACAGAAGTTACTGAGTTTTGCTATTTCTGTCAATATAACCAAGTATATACACTATGGTTACCTTTAAAAGTCTTTACTCGTATTTCGTGCACTCACCGCTACCCAACTATTTGCGAAACTTAAATTGCGAAAAGGTTTTTAGTGGGTTGGCTGAAAAGCTTTCGAGTCTTGATATTTCGTGCAATGAGAAATACTATCAAAGATGGAAATGGAATATGGAATTGAGTACGAATTGTGAGAGAATGAACACGTGCCAGTTTTTCTTGTATATTCAAAATATTACTTATATGTCGTTAACAAAAATAGTTCACGAAGTTGTAGAAATAGATACTCAATTTCTTGAGACCTTGACTTGCTCTAAAAATTTCAATTCTTGTTGCAGTCTAAGATACACTAGAGTTCTTCACTAGAAAGTGAATTGCTTGATTTAACGAAGCTAGAAAGAGAAGTTGAGATCTTGAAGAAAAAGTTAAGACACTACGAAAAATATAATATGATTCTTCTGCAGTTTCATACTTCAATGAAAAATAGTTTGAAAAAAAATATTTAATTTCATTCGAGAAGCATATTAATATCCATATTTATAATTATAAAAATTATAATTATGATTTGAAAAAAAATTTTTAATTACATATATATTCATTTACTCATTCAATCATTTAATCATTCATCCATGCACTTACTCATTCATTTATATAGTGCATTTCTTCAATGTCCCCTCCCTTTTCTTTTTTGGAACGGACCAACTCAAAAAATTGAATTTTGGGATAATGGAATCAATGCATGAATATTTTATTTTGAAGTGATATTGACAGATGAAACTTTCAAGATGGCGACTGGGCGCCATCTGGAAAAAAAATTAAATAGATAGGGGGCCTTGTGACATATCATTTTGAAGCTCCTGTAACAGGAATAATTTTTTATGTGAAATTCGCGGAATGAGGTTGAAAATAAAAAACGAAATTTCAAATGAAAAGGAAAACAACAGAAACCTTCATCGCCAATGCTGAATTGTAAACAATTATTTCATAAACGCTCAACTAGTACCATCTGGCGATAAATAGCACAGGATACTTTCCTATGCTACACTCCTAATGAATACTTCACAACCCTAGAATATGAAGGCAATATTTTCACCTTTGTATATACGTCACCTACTACAAAATGGTGAAACATTTAATAGTTTTCTGAAGACAGAAACATTAATATCGATATCTTTAGAAATATTCCTTTTTATCTGCCATATGGCAATTCCAACAACCCAAAAAGGTTTTTTAAGTTATCTTTTGTTTATAAAAGCAACAACAAATGTCAGTTCGACAATGATCATCATTGTTCAGTTAGAATATTCCCATTTAGTTTTCGGTTTCACTAGTAGAAAGGTACTAAGTCAACAATCCCTAAAATAGTCAATTCTCGTCCATTGGAAGAAAAAATTGAAGAGATTTTTATTTACGGTCCGATGCATAACTTTTACGAGACCAAAAGGATTTTCAATGAACGTTTTCCGAATCGTCCTATCTGTAGAAAATATTTGAGGGAACTTGTATCCAAATTCACATTTACCGGTAGTATACATAACAAAAAGCCCCCAGGTCATCCGTTCATTCCGGAAGAACAGCAAGTGCAAATAATTGGTGAGATGGTAGTAAATCCTGAACGATCTACTTGTTCCGTCGGGAATGTTTGTGAGGTGTTTCCTTCTACTGAGTGAAGACTTTTGAAGAGGAATAGGTATCATCCATATAAAATCAAAATGGTACACCAATTAACTGAAGATGACCCTGACCGAAGAACAAAGTTCTGCTAAATCATGACGGAAA